>SCLD01032211.1:0-17525 GCA_004367895.1 Oikopleura longicauda
ACACCATACAACACCACCACTCTAGGCAAATATTATATATATATACTGGACTCCGACACTACTACTACTACTCACACACCAACACCACCAACACACACTGATGAAGATGAACAAGTTCAACACACTCAGAAACACTGACTCGGTGACTTACACACACAGACACACACTTATTTAAACTTTTAGGCTTTTTACTTTATTATTACATTAGAATATCACACTTCCACCACATACAACAAACTTACTTACGCGAGACGATTACTTATATTTGTTAGGTTCCGTTTTTTAATTTATATTATTTATAAATGTGCCCGCGATAAAAAAATAAGAATTATATATGTACAAATACGGCACAGTTCATGAACCATTGACCTCTCCAAATACCAACACTTTAATACATATATATATATAAATATTTTGTCTGATAGGTTAATATCACACCAAACACCATAAAAATGAGATTAACAAACCCAAATTAGGCGTTTTTATTAGAGAACTTATCCTTAGCCACTGACTAATTTTCTATTTTACCAGAATTACGAGCACACTCACTACTTTATTTTTCCAAACCAAAAACGGGGTCACCACCAACACCAACACCACCACCACATCACACCACACACGACTGACTCGATTTGGACTTTGTTAGGGCTTTTATTTTGCTTTATTTTAATTTAGCTGACTTTCTATATACATTTCTGAACACAGGATACATATAGATTACGAAAAAACTCCACCTCCACCACCGATTAAATTAGGCCCAAGATATCGAAAAACCACTCACCACCAACATATTGTCGATTGCTTACTACTACTAATCGCACCACAATTCTGACTTTAGGCATCTCACTGTATAAGGGAAAATTGTTTTAGTTAGATTTATCGCCCACAGAAACACAACACACACACACCAAACCCAGCTGGTCTTGACCTCGTCTCAAAACTCACTTTACTGCTTACTTGTTTCCGTGTACTACTATTGTAATTAAAAAAGGGGGTGGCCCCCTGGCCGTCTCTTAGACAGACAGACATAAACTTGCACATTTCAAGTCCCCCTGAAAAAATTGTCTCTCTCTCTCCCAAAAATCTCTTTCTCTTTCTTGTATCCTATCCTTGGTATTATTATATATATTCACGGTGTATTAGCCAATTTAGCTACTTTTTTGCACGAAAACAAAAACATTCGTTTTTAATTATTATTATTGAAGTCTAGCTTATAAATTAGGTTTTTATTTACTCTACTTATAAACGTGGTGAACAACTGCTCTCTCTACTACTACTACTATCTGAAACAAAACAAAAACGAAAAAATCTTAATATATATGGAAAAATGAAAGAAAAAACAAAAAAATAGTTCAAACTTTGAAAATAACTTTTTTTATAAACATAAACACTTTGGTTCATATTTAATGCGATGGCCAAATTCTTCAACCTGTTTTTATTACCGATGTTATTTATCTCCCTCCCCCAAACACACACTTACATACAAACAAACACACTTTCTCCCTGCTGTCTTCTCCCCCTACCAAAAACGAAAGTCATCCTATACACTTTCAGTCATGTTCCTTTAGTGTGTATATAAATACATGACCTCTTTACACGCTCGAAAAGTTCCTAGTTCTCCCCTTAGAGTGAATAACTATACTAGATCTACTTTACTCCTCTACTCTCTCTCTCTACTCTTCACTCTATCTCCCCACCTTACTTATTATATTTATTGAATACTGTCTAGCATTTAGTATGATCGACAATATCCCCCCTACACACACATAAACACACCAACACACTCAACCCAAGTTCACATCACATGATAAATGCTCTCCGCAACTACGATCCTAGGTCGTCGAGTTTTTGTACCACTTTTTTTCTTTTCTTTAGTTCGTTTTAGTTCGATGATATATGCTTTACGATCAGTATGCTTTCGTAGTGTATACATCCCCACCAAACAAACAGGCCCAGGCTGATAAAATACAGCAACACCAACAATTAGTTACGTTGATACATACTCTCTGACCTCTAGAGTCGAATTCTCGCGTCCAGGACGTCCAGGAGACAGTTTTTTTTCGGAAATATTGTTGATCATATCACAAACACACTTTACCACACATATATACACGACACACTTCTGAGAAAAGATGTAACGAAAACGACAACAGTTCTCAACGAAACAACAAAAATATACGAACACATTTTATTATAATTATTATTATTATTATCACCATCCCCTCTCCAAGAAAGAAAAAAAGTTGAAAAACAAAAACTCGGCGTTTGAACACACCGCGATCCATTACTGTGTGAGCCGAAACAAAACATTTCGAAATTTGTGTCTTCATATCTATAAATATATTATATATATCTAAACTATTTAATTTGGAAACTAAATGCGACAACAACAATTGACGCATATTTATGCTAACTTGATTTGGGACCTGAGCACCTACTACTAGGGCCCATTTCTGTGTATGGATAAATGCAAACTCTGTGACGTTTCCCCTTTGTTAGGTTCTATTATTTTGAATGAGGCGTAACTTTATTGAACTCTCTAACTCTATTGCGTTTTCTCTATGTTTCGTCGCTTCGTGTTTGAATTTTTGAGGGAAAATTTAATATAGAACACACATACTGCTAATTTATATGCTTTGCAACAAACAAACAAAACCCTCTACATTTTGAATAAATGACAAAAAAAATAACCTTGGTCTTTAGCCGTTTTTGAGCATAACTTTTTAACCGTGGAATTTGCGAAATTTATTTGGCGTTAGACTAGTGAGTTGAGTGAGAAGTTGTTTTATTTAGCTTGTTGTCGAGCTGTTCTTTTGTTTCGTGGCGGGACTGGTCGGGCTGTTGGCACTTGCCACGTCGACGATCGATGCTACTTGGGGAAGGGCGGATATAACGGAGGGAAAGATGGGAGAGTCCCGTCGCTTACCTGTCTCGTCCATTGGGCCCACTTTATTGCCTTGCTTATTGCGTCTGATAATCAATGCATGTTCGAGACCCTTGCCACTTGTCAAGACGACAATGGTCTGGGCGCGTATATCATCATCCATGATTAATTCGATAATTGGGCTAGGTTGGGATGGGTTTGAGGCGTGAATGAGGTTAAATGTGGTCATATCACCTGAATACGACCGATATGCGCGCCAGTATCGACGGCAACGCGACATATGCATATTTGGTCGAGTAGGGATTAGCGTCGACTGAGTTCTTGTTAATCATAATTGACAAAATGTAACATATGTACGGCGCCCAGCCCACTAGCCAACCGCATACCATAGCAACGACCATTTTCCATTGCATCAGATCCTTCTCATGGTTCGCAGTTGCCGCCGTTGGCGCCTATAAAGAAATTACTGACGCATTTCGCACTTGTTCAACTTACTTTTATGAAGCTAAACGTCATTCCGAATAAGTAGGTTTTAACGAGCAGCGGTGAGATGAAAACAACGATGAAAAATGTGATGGTAAACTTTGCCGCGTTTCCATCAGCATACCAATCGGGCGCACATGATGTTCCAATGCCCTTTTGTGGATATAATAAATCAGTCAATTCAATTGGAACTACTTACTTCTAACACGTAATTGTTCCAACCAACGAGTGGAAGCAGACACCAGACAAAACTCCATATCCAGCAACACAGTGATGCAATCATCGACTGTTGGATGTTAAACACGCTGGTGAAAGTAAAAGTGGTTGAGTGACGTAAAGGGGTCGCTCTACTCACCTCCCCGCCAATGGATTGCAAATTGAGAGGTAACGTTCGACCAGCATCATCATGAGACTGAATATACGGTTTCATATACGTTTTCCTTGAACATCCAGCGCACAGTGAACTACATGATTACAGTACCTCAACAATCGTGTCGAACCACAAAAGAATGTGATGAAGCCCTCAATTTTACAAGCCGTCTGGCCCAAGTAAAAATAGCCCATCGAATTCGAGAGGGTGGTCAAGAAAATGCCTGAATAAACAGTTTTACAAGCAATAAGACGAATTTACAAACCCAGTGTAGTCGCCACCAAATCAACCGAGGCCAGATTTAGGAGTAACATGCGCAATGGGTTCTTGAGTCCGTCATACTTGCCGATTACAGCAAGAAGCATACAGTTCATAAACATAGATAGGATAAACACTATCTGGTAGAGTGGGTCAGAGACTTTAATTTACTTTGCGTACGTGACTACGAGACTCTCTGACCCGTCCCAGAAATAGGAATGATATGGCAGAGTAGGCACCCCTTGATACTTGTGTGATATGCGACAAGTTCGTTGTATTTTCATACCAATACCTAGTAGATAGTCATTATTAAATGAATTTAATTATTCACATTTGTCGCTCGACAGTTTGCTTAGCGAAGTAAGCCTTGCGCAATACCTCTCTTGAGGTAGCTGAAAGGCTTGGTAGTGAACTGTTGGTAATTGAGTAGTGTTGATATATTCTATGGTTGTATAACCAGTTCCATTGTCTAAACTCGGTGGTTCAAGCTTGATTAACGTGGATTACTAGCATGATTCTAAAGTTTACAAGCTCGATTCCCTGCAAGTGTTACGTCTACATGCGTAGAGTTATATTCGTCAGTTGAGTTCATATTTTCATTGTTTCTACACGTGTTCTATCTCTGTGCTTGTTCAAAAATGAGAATTTATCGGTTCAGTTTGTGTGTGACGGATTTTTCTAAAGTTCTTAGGGGATAAGCGCCGCCACAGCCAATCAATAAGAACAATTTAGCTGTTTCGCTACGTATCTATGCGCTCACTGTCGAACTACGGTATGAATTGTTTCTAATAGGCATAGCACAATGTGCAAGACGGGTTAATTGACGCTGCTGATATGCAATCAGTCATTTAGAACAATTTCTATAGAACAACAGCCTATGTAAGTACTTTGATTAATCTATCTTTGCTGAGGGCGCCACATTTAGCACGTATATAAGTTTAATTAAGGTATTCATTGTGAGCTATTGAAGCTGAACATCATGAAAATTACGAGACTGTTTACGATTAATAACGTCGTTGCAAAACTTACATGTCCGAATAAGCATTGGAAAGTTAGTGACGACGACAACTGTCATCCAGTCGAAAGCAGCTACGCCCTCAACTGCCTGGCCAGTCACTTCGAGCTGCACTTGGCACAGGGCCTATTCAACATGAATGGGAAAGTTCGAGTTGGCGAGTGTATGAAAACGATTGAGTATGATGACGACGACTACGCAGTCATTACAATGCGGTATGACGAGAGGAGCAACGAATCGGGCCACTTGTGCCATGTAAGTCCCTGATTGTGCTATATTTTAAATGCGAAATCGATATTATATTTAGAGTGGTATAAATGGACAACATAGGCTTCGCAATCAGAACGGCACATTCACTCAGCTCGTTTATGATATAGCCAGCCCGCTTATACTGGACAGGCGTTCAATATTCTCAATCTACTGCGCCATTCCCGATACAGTTAATCTCACAAATAGACATCGAACGAATGTATCGTCGCAACGAAATGCAAACACGCGATTAGGCGTCGTCGTTGACGAGGCTGAACTTGGCACGCTATTCACGCTGAACAAGTATGCGATCGATTGGAGCCACACCAATAACGAACAGGCGGCGATGGTCGGGGCAGTGACAAATTTCAGGGTCGACAGTACATTGTCAACCGCATTCGACTATCGCCTCGACACGTGTCGCATCAGTGGGCTCAGCGATGATGGGGCTCCAATGGAATACACAGTCAAGTATAGTAGCTGTTTGTCAACTCCGCTGGCGGCACTGCAGACAAACTCGAAATCATTGACGTTCAACATGGCTGCATTTGGAACACAAGCAGACGCTTTAGAGTCTTTATTCGTGACATGTTCAGTGCGAATTTGCGTCGATCACTGTGAAGAGTCCATATTCGCGCAATCTGATGATTGTGCGATTGGGTACACCCGTCAATTGCCTGGCCTGTTCCTACTTCCATATGCACCGATGTCGACGACAACATCCGCCAGTACTATGCATGTCCGAACATCCAGCGCACGATCAGAAAAAACATCTCCGACAAAACCGGCAACTACCTCGACATCTGCCGCTCCAGTTATAACCACAACAACTACGTCAAAGCCGACCAGAACTGTTACGCCACTTACGACTCAAATTACCTCCGTCCCATCTACAACTATTCCGCTTGAGAATCAAGAATCAAGGGCTGCCAGGCTTAGTCGCATTGAACGATGCAGAAATCGTGTCAAGGCAAATAAGAAACTGCGGAGACAGGCGCTCGCTCGTCAGTTGAAGCGCTGTACTAAGCTCACGAACTGAAGTAAATTCTGTCTCTGTGACGACACCACTTTTTGTGTTTTCATCGCTCTTCGAGTTTATGTGTCGTGCGTTTGAATGAGTGGCCGTTGTAGTATTTGATCTTGATATAGTTGTGTGCGTGTGTTGTGAGTGAGCGAGAGTGTGTGTGTCATGGCTAGCCGTTTTCATCCTCCCCCTCGCCAATCGCGTCCTCCCCCGTACTAGACCCGGTACCGCATTGGTCTGTGTGCGTCGTCCTCACCTAGGGTGGTGAGTTGAATCGAGCTCATTGGTCGCGTCAATGCAGGCGCCCAAATCGCGAGTGCAGCAGCCACTCACCACAATTCATCCACCAATTTATGAAATCGAAAAAAACTACTTTTACGAAGACGATTATCAGTGTTACGCTAGGCTAAAGAGACGAACATAGAGACACAAAGAAGACGGCAGCAGTGAAAATAACCATTTTCGCAAGGAAACATCCGCACAGTAGAAGAAGCAATTTTGATGGCTTGACAGGTGATTATAAATGAATTAATTATGTGCTGCGGTAGGCGGAAAGAAACGCATTGTCCTATTGTCTGTATTAATGAAACTTTTGTCCGGAAAAGGGTACGATAGGTTGAACCGTTTTAAATTGGATTATGGATGAAACGTACATGAGTACACAAGCGAAAGCGCTCTTGTTTATCCAGGAACCATGGTGTACAGAATTATCGTTTACTCTGTTTTAACCGTCTATAGTCTCGGCTACATTTGAACAAGTATCTATTTATACCAAATAGCACTTGTTGAGTATCTATATTTATAGCTCAGCTAGTCTACAGCTAACACAATACAGTGCGTAACCGGTTGGATTATGATTGGTCTATGTTCATTTTGGCCATTTTTCGCAGAATCAGCCCTTTTTAATAATGATTGGTATTTATAAGAATCAATTTGGCCAGGGATCAAACCCTCAAGTCTTGAGCCCCGTTCTATAAACTAAATATTATCACACGTTTCAATTAGTTTTGATTCGCCAATTTGCGGACGCGAATTCAGGAAGCGGAAACTCGATGAATCTATTTTCGTACATAGCCGAGCATAAATGTGTACTTCCATGTGTGTGTGCATTGCGTGACATGACCCTCTAATCCTAAGCAGATAATGGTTAACACGTCGCGTCAAGTTCATTTTTGCGCTCTTGCAGGGTGTAGTAAGTTTGTCAGCTTATTACTGGTGACTTGATGATGCATGTCCGAGTGATAAACTATTTATTATACCGATGCTCCCCGGTCTCACTTCACTCTCTCGCTCCGTCTTTTTCAAGCACACATTCCACCAAGCCCCGATTAGCCTGTGTACAAAGTTGATGAAATCGCACGGTAATGCAGCACACACACGCACGTTGCAAAAAAATTGCTTGGCGTGGCACATTATCTGTGTAATCAAATATGTCTTGAGTTGAAGAAAACAATCAAATCACGAATCCAGCCCCCAGGTCGTCTAATTTAGTATTTTCGTTCCGGCGTCCAGGTGGTTTTAGAAAACAAAAAGATAAAAGTAACCGAGTGCGCGGCGTAGCCAAGCGCGGTTTCGCTAGACTTATTTATTTGTGACTCCACCATCATCACCGCGTTTCCACCACCACAGCCACCACGCGCTCCATAATGGGCTCATCACTACCGCCATTGAGCATGTAATTGAAGCGGACCCAGCATAAATTTATTTTGGTGTTTATGACTCTAATCACTTTTTTCGTTCAGCGAGTATGGCGTACTTTTGGTTTATATCCATATTAATACACGCCACAGTAAACGCACAGTCAACCAGCGCCAATCCGCCTGGACAATGTGCGGGCTACATCAATCGGTATACGCACGACGACCAGTGCGTTTACTCATTCACCGTGCCGAAGCAACATCAAAATGATTGCAATGGCATCAAGAGCGACGTTCAGTACTTGTTAAAAGAAGTGGAAAAGCTCCAGGCACAGCATACCGAACAAAGCAACCAAATCCAGCTGTTAAATCGAAATGCCGAGGCATTTGAGCAGAACGGTCAAAACAAGGAAATGATTCGAATGTTGGAGATTGACGTCAACGAAAAATCGATGCGATTGGAGGAGGCAGAAACTCTGTTACGCGAAAAAGATATGGAAGCAACGAAGTGCTTCGCCGAATTGGAGCACACGGCGCGGCTGTTGGATGAACGCACGAAGGACACACAACCATGTCAACTCAAAGTCCTCGAGCTCGAAAGTTCACTCAAAATGCTTAATGCCGAGTTGGACAAGAAGCTGCAGGCGATTCAACGCTTGGAGGATGAGAACTCGGCCCTATTGCAATCGCGCAACTGTACAGAAATCAACAAGCACTTGCCATCTTGCGATGCGATTAGATCGTACGGATACAAGAAGAGCGGATACATGATGATCGATCCAGATGGCGAGGACGGAGAGGATCCGTTCCAAGTTTACTGTGACATGGACTTAGAGCAAGGGCGTGGCGTCACTGTGGTTTCACACTCCAATCAAGGAATCGGCGTTGCCATCGAAGGATGTGACGACCCAGGATGTGCCTCGCATCGAATCGACTACCAGGGTGTCACAATGGCCCAGATCAGGGGCTTGCTGAGTCGTTCAATTTACTGCGAGCAATCACTCACTTACCAGTGTTTCGACTCCCAACTCCTCAAGGATGGTACTGCCTGGTGGGTGTCACACGATGGTCGTCGTCAGACGTACTGGGGCGGAGCAACTCCCGGTTCGGGCAAGTGCGCCTGTGGCATGACGGGCACGTGTGAGGATCCGCGCGAGGTGTGCAATTGCGATTCGAACTCAGAAAAGATGCTTGAAGATGGCGGCTTCATCAGTGACAAGGAGGCCTTGCCAATCAAGGAGGTCCGCTATGGCGATGCCGATAAAAGCAAGGGCGAGCGTGGTATTTCGACTGTTGGACCACTTGTGTGTCGATGGGATTACCTTATGGGAAAGTGTTTACCTTACAAGAACTTAGAGCGTCACTTACAACGGGCGAAGTAATTTGTTAGAAAACACTCATTTCAAAGCCGCAAAAAGTTGCATCGAGCTCGGCAAAGCAGGTGTTCGCAAATCGGGCCAGTACTGGATTGATCCCGACGGTCCGACGGGCCCAATGCCAGCCGAGTTGAAAATGTGCGAGTTCGCCGCTGGCGAGAGCTACGACTTTGACTTAGCTGGGCACGATCCGACGCAGACTGTTGGTACGTAATTTTTTTTGAATTCGATCGTCGTATTGACAAAACAATGTGTTAATTATATCGCTCTGTGTTTAGAAGTTGACCTGTCACAAGCCAAGAAACCAGCAAAACTTAAAATGTGGACACTCAATGACTGCGGTCAACAAGGTCGCCTGGGTCCCACCCCGCAAATGTGCAACGAAACGTACACGGGAACATCAATGGAAGGCATGGATTATATGGTAAAAGCGGGACGCCAATTCTTCTACATCCCGGAGACAGGCCGCTACAAAATCACCGCAATTGCACCAGGAGGTAGAGTATAATTAGGCATAACAAACATCCGACTCAGAGAGTCGGAAATGAAAGTGTAATTAATTTTTGGCAACGAACATATTGAGAATGTCTAAAATTGATCGTCATTTTGAAATTTGCGCAAAAACAAATCAATTTAGGACCCAAATGCTTGTTTCTTCAAACACACAATAATTCTAAGATGAAAAAACGTTGATAATCCTAATACTTGGGTGATGTTACTTTTTATGGCACTAACATATCATTTGACTAGGTCTTGCGAAAACAGCAAAACTGGCGGGCCGTGGTGCTGAATTAAGTGCCGTGTTTGAGTTAGAAGAGGGTGACGAAATTCGCATTTGCGTTGGCCAGAAAGGCGATGTACAACCGGGCAAGGAGTATTATGGGGGCAGCGGTGGCACCTACGTCGTCAAATTCAAGGTTCCGTCAATAACTGTCATTTCCGACTAAACAACTGAATAAATTCAGGATTGGGTCCACACGCCGCTCGTCATCGCTGGTGGAGGTGGCTCAGTCGCGGGCTCGTCACACTCCGAGCCAAATGGCGATGTTTCGGATGCCAATCTCGCCCAATTCGGCAAAAACGGCTCGAAATTTGTCAGATGTGAGTAGCGGTGTTGAGCGATAAATTGTTTTGATTGAACCAACCTTTCAGCCATGTATGGAATGGGCGGTGAGCCGAAAAAGGGCGGTTTACGAGGTTCTCGCGCCAAGGGCACCAACACACCTGGCGGCGGCGCTGGGTAAGCTTTTGAGCTGACTTTGTTTTTTTATTACGCAACTAAATTCAGTTACGAAGAAGACGGCCAGGCCACAGGCGACGTTCGATTTATGCCCGATAACAAGCCATCAGTCGGCGCCCAGTCTTTTATGGAGGACGGGGAAGGCGATGAAGCCAACTGCAATGGCGGCATTTTTGTCGACACAGGTGGCATCACCATCAACGGCGGTTTTGGCGGTGGTGGATCAGGTAAATAACTCACTCCTTTTTGCATTCTCTTATCATTACCTTCATCAACTCAGGCGCACGTTATTCTGCCGGTGGTGGCGGCGGCTACGCCGGTGGTGGTGGCAGTCCGGACGAGGGCTTCTCAGGCGGCGGTGGCTCATTTATCAATGAGAATCTTGCGTCTGAAGAGACGGAAGCCGTCAACAACTTTGGCCGTGGGTCGGTCATTTTCGAACTATTGTAACTTCTTCATCAAACACATACACGAGACACGCAGTAAATTACCTTATAAATCCCAAATCGAAAACCGCAAATAGGACAAATCATGATGCAACAAAATGTGTTAATGTAAATAGCTTATTATTTATTGTCGAGTTCAAAAAATTTATACAAAAAAACTGGAGCTGAGTTCACACTTGGAGTACTCACACTTTTCAAAATCACAAACTTAAAAACACTGTACAAAAGACAAACACAAAAAAACTGTTCAAGCTATACAAGTTTTATCACAGATAAAATAATAAAAACAATGGAACGTGCCGCCGAACGTGTCCATCACACAACATGATAAACCGTTTGTTGAGTTTATTTATTCGTCTGTCGTCCGTTCGGCCTAATTACTGTCATTTAGACGCGACTTAAACTTCCCTTTGGGAGTTGTATTGTTTCCTCCTTAGTCAAATACGCCATTGTTACTCATTTCATTCGTGTTTTACGATCATACAAATTTATGAATCATTTTTACCATTCGCCAAACGGGAGAAGTAAAGAAAGAGCAGCCACACAAGAGTCCACAAAGTCGACCATTATTCTAGAGAATCAATTGTGTTTTGTCAGTTTTGTCGAGCCACTCGTGAAATTTGCACAAAAGACAGATGAAATCAGGCGAATATGTTTCGGCACTGTTGCTCGTTATTGGCTTTGGTCTACAGATTGCGGGTGAGTTTGAAAGTTGCTGTACTGGATTTATATTGGATTTATTAGCCACGGTTATACTTCGCGATGTGCACTTTCGAAACAGTGGCGTAGTTGAGAGCAGTTCAAGCCTCACCGAGATCCATGGCATTGTTCTACTCATTGTGGGAATGGTCACCTTGTTACTATTTGGCTTCGTGTCGACTAAAGAAAGTGAAATAAGCGTTTTCTTCGATCGGTAAGCGACTACTTATGTCACAGTCATGCATGTATTTTATTCAGTATGAGCGAAAAACGAAAAACGAAACTAATTGTCGAGGAGAATAGCGAAGAGACGGCATTGTGAGAGTGTGTTCAATACATGTAAAAAGTCTGTAAACTTATGTGATGCGTCCATTATTCATGTGAGACGGTGCCGCTCGATAAATTTGACGACGTGGGCCGGCTCTGCGTGTTTGATTTGGTCGAATGGTTTAAAGAGTTGGAGAATGCATAGTTTTGACTGCGCGTGATAATATGCGGCACAATTGCGGAGAAAAGTACACGCTTTTAGACAATTGTAGACGTTGGCCTCTATCTCGAGCATTGTTTTCACGAACAATTCTTTTATAACAGACTGGCCATTGAAGGCACAGCTTATTTGTCGATTTGAGCTAGTAATAGGAGCTGGAGGTGGTTGATTACCAGCTGTAGGTGAAGTTATTTCACTTCTAGCTGTAGCAGTACCATGACTAGTAGTCGATCTTAAAACGTCAGGTTTTGATGTAAGAGGAGGCTCTTGAGTGGTTGACCTAATTGGTGACGAACACTGTATTTGCGTTTATAGCCGCATTTGGGGTGCAAAAGTCATGTTTGTATAAACGGTCCTTTCTGTCGACACATATTGAAGTTGTCCCGCATTCACAGTCCCGTCGACAATTTTGCCAAAATTTCCTTTCGACGCACTCCATCTGATCACTTCCGTCGACATACTGGTAACTTTGCGGACAAGTACACTTTGCCCTATTGATGATGTCTTCTTGGACTGACGATATGTAGCGAAACCGTCTACTTGGTTCAACACTTAGTTTATGATTTTAATCGTAATTTAAATCAGTGCGTGTGAACCTTTGTAAGATGCAGTACTTATTTAGTTGGAGAGTTCTCAGCCGGACGTAGTCAAACTTGGAACGGCTGCCGTCGCAGCTTGCATGTTCGACCATCTTGAGCCCCGAGAATCCCCCCACATTTGGAATTTGTTAAAAACAGCTCGTTAGCATTTTATTACCTACTAGTACCAAGCATTCATCAGTCGCGCTGAAGGGCGGTGGTAGCTGGAAATCCCCCTGGCAAAAGCTTTCAGATGGTTGAACCAAATAAACAAGGTCGTCATTCAAATAATTTGGCGGCAACGTAATGGTGTCGTTCGCGATGTCAAAATAATTAGGCAAATTGTCGCGTCTCTCTTTATGCAATGCTAGGACTGGAAAAATACAAATTATATGGTTTTGTCTTCAATCTCACCGAATTTCTCAACAATAACAACTCTTTTACTCAGCTCAACAAAATTCAATTAAAAATTTCATAAATATGTTTATGAAACAACTGAGTCCTTATTTTTAGTTCTGTCTCGCTCATGGCTTCGTTGATCAAACCTGTGTCGATTTCGACATCAAGTCGTTTGACTGGTGCATTTAACTGTGGATCCGTGTGTGGTGCCCATCGCAAAACGAATTTTACGACTTTGGAATTCTTGCAATGTTGGTATGCTTTAGGGATAAAAACACTCGTGCCGTTAGCTATTTTTGCAAAATTCATCAAGTTGAGCTCGTTTGCACAATCTTCCGTAACGCGCGGATAGGACTCTGCATCTGACCGTGAGTCAAAAATCCGTAAAACTTTGTTTCAATCGCATACTTTCGCTGACTCAATAACTGTACAGTTTGCCGCACACAGGGATAACTCTGATGCTTTTATAGTCGAAACATTCATGAGTAGCTCAACTTTTTCGATAAACTCAGCATTATCAAAGTGAATTGGGAAACTTATCGGGCTGCTGATCATGTTCATCGGAAGATGAGGCTCCGAGTGTTGAAATAATCTTTTGGCTAATCCTCTATTATTGCCATGTCTGACTTCCCCGATTTGTGTATCTGGTTGGTTTTCCCAGAGATTGATAATAAAACCGCGTTGCGTATCGTATGATGGATAAAGCTGTTTGACATCACCTGCGCCTAATTCGATGCACTGTCCTAACCAAAGTCGGAGTAAAAGTACCAAGTTTTTCATTTGTTTCGTCCGCTCATTAACCGACTCTTACTCGTTCATGTTAGACGACAACCTGGTCCTCCTTTGTACTCCTTGTACTGAGCTTATAGCCTTTCTTGGCCACATTTTTGTGTTCATTTATTAATCAGGAAGTAACAATGCGACAGTGTTTCATCAAAACGTAAAGTTACGCATTAGATCCCGAAGCTCAACAAAGTGGCGTATTATCCCACTAGCATTGTGACGCTGTCCGATATTAAAACCTTGTCTTCACTCATTAGCGCGAGCGTGAACGTTTGACTGTTTCAAATTCGGCATTTTTGAACGAAATCGCGGAGATAGCGTTGGAAATGAAATCGTTCGCTAGTCGAATTCATCGACGAACAATGCAGCATTGTCAATGCTACATGCGACAACTACTTTGACAGAAAACGACAACAAAGCATGTCCGTGTTGCAAGATTGCCTAATTTTTATTGAAATTTTTATCATTTTATTTAACATTATTTCTTAAATTGTTTCGCTGACAAATGTTATTAAATCGATACATGTAATAAAGCCATGTTGAAGCCATGTTTCAGACAACAGTATTCAATAAATAATGGACTACCCAAATAAAATGTAACGGAAGTCCCATGCATAAGTTGAACCTTCTCAGTCAAAACCCATTTTAAATTTTGAAGTTTACTCTACAGCTTCCCGCGGTTTTAACGAACCATTTGTTATGTATAACTTTCTTTATTACAGTGCTTATTCGAATATTTGCTCATCGCCGCTCATCTCCGCATCCCCAAGTTCAATTGGTACTTCGTCAACAATGTCTCTCGCTAGCTGACGGGTCGTCGTCGTCGTTGTGGTTGTAGTGGCCGCCGTAGTGGCCAACTCTGGCTTCTTTTGGCATGCGTGAGCAATTGAAAGTAAAAGTAGCGAGAGTTTCATTATTTGTCAACTGGTTTTGGCCTAATGGTGAATAGAACCGAGATTTTAAGGATCAGCACTGAGTTAGGGTGCGACTTTGCACATTTTTTTTTGTGTCGTGCGTAATTTCATAAAAAAATGACTTAGTGTCTCCTTGTACAAAAACAGTTTTAACAACTGGCAAAAAGCAAGATTTATGTAATGACGTGATTATCTGCAATTGGTCAGACATGGGTAAATAGACAGCTCCCACGAAACCCGCGCTATAACTTGTCAGCGTGAGATAATTTGGGATTTCACGGCTGAAACAGCTGAATCGTGTTAACCAGTTTCAAGCGGTTTTTGGAAGTTCTTAGACTTCGTTAGACATGTAAATAAACTGGGAATGATTAGAACATTTGACGTTCAAGTGAGTTTTTATTTTAGTACGAACAAGCGAATTAGTCTAAATCAGTTTTCGAACCAAATCAGCCAAGTAGGCCGTCTCATTACGATTGACAAGTTGTTCGTCTTCGTGGCGGACGTTTTGCCCTGTTTGATTACGATCAAATACAACTAAGTAGTTGACATTTGTCTGGTAAATCGTTAGCGAGTGACCGAGTGCAATGACCACAATGCCAAATAGGATTATAACTGAACAGGATAATAAGCATAGCTTTGTCAATGCAGGACCTTACCAAGGAAGAAGCGAAAAATGACCACATTTGATTTGACATCAACCTTCTCTTCATCTGACGTTTCAAGCATATTATTATTTCTCTATTAGCCTAATTTGTGCTTCTCTGTGCTGCTTTTTCAGTCTAATATAGACTAGTAGCTCCACCACCATCAACATTACGATCGCCTCCACCGTAAACACACATCACTCTCTCTTGGGCGCGCTGGTCAATTTCTGATCCCTTCATATTTTGAATATGAGTTAACTTTAACTATTTTTAGGCAAATGGCCTCGGCGTCGCGTGTTTTTAGTGAGGCGAGATGCACTAGCTCGAGGTGGCTCTTTTTCAATAATCAAATAAAAAGTCAACTTATGTAGCCAAAACTTTACTTCTTTCTCTATCAATGGTGCAGCTACCTCAACACCATGTTTGTTGTTATACATGTTGAAGGTTTAAACATCAAATTCGCATTTTTGATCAGATTAACAATGTCTCCCGTTTGATACCAAGTTATGCCATCACCCCTGATCATCATCAGAAAACATATTTAGAACTGGGTAAGAATTTATTTTTTTATTTGGAGTTCAGTTCATCGACCGAATAAACTTTGTAAAAACCCCTCGATGCCGACAATTTGGTGCGGTGGATGAGCACCACCCTCGCCATGTCCATGACGTTCAATTCGTTCTGGCGTCCACTCTGGGCCAAAGAATGCTCTTATAAAAGTTATTTTAAACGTCTTAATAGAGCACACTTACCCATGCCAATCGGGATGGGCGGCGTACTCAAGAGAGTGACCCTCATCAAGCCCATGGTGGTCAAGTTCGTTCTAAATTTACATATTTTGTTACGAAATCACGCTTGGCTAGGCTTACCCCGTCAGCATCATTAATAATAATCTTTGGATGGTGAATGTGATGGTGGTCATTATTGTGATCGCCATGATGATGGTGGTGATGACCGGGCCCAGCAACAACTAAAGTGACGAACAAAAAAGTGAACAACATCATTGGATATTTGAAAGTCAACTGGGCAATACTGGACTTATAAAGAGCACGCGCCGCGGGGTGGCCATCCAGTAATTGTAGTCTAACGATGACCACAATCCTAAAATTACGATTTTCACCTTGAGAACGTGACTTAACGTGAATCAGGTAAAAGAAATTTACGTTGAATCACCGAGTCTGCTGATAAATGCTGATCTGAATAATTGAGCAAGTTTTTATGACTTGATTTTATTAGAAATGATATAAAGGTGATGATTTTTTGTTGAATAGTAGGTTAGTCTTCCCAGGGGTCAAGTTCAGATTCTTCTGTCATATTTGGCTTCACGTCGATTAAATATGGCAACACGCGCTGAACAGAAATGTCGATTATTAAAACCACAATATAAATGTCTGTATGTACCATGTGCGGCAAGGGTTTAAACACTTTTGCATGCAGTATTTGATCGTCCATACTAATCTTCATGTAGTAGTATGTGCCGTCGACAATGCGCACTTTGTACATATGCAAAGTGGCTGAAATAAAAAAGATATGAGAATGTGTTCCAAGCGATATTAAATTATTAATTTTACTTCTTAACTTACGTTCTGTTTTGACGCTTAACTTCTCCTTTAAAGCGGGCGTTACTTGAGCCAGGATCCAGCAGCTGTTCTTGGCATTTTAAAAACCAAAAATTAATTTTGTACTGTTTACTTTAAATTTCTATTTCTCCGGAAAACAAGTTCTTGTAGAATGCCACCTGACCATAGTCGTCACTGTCGAAGGTTTTCTTCTGGGCCGCCTCGAGTATATCAATGTAACTTTGTTCTGCCATATTATTCCACGTCGAGTTTACCGTATGTTGTGTCACAAACTGTGGAGTAACTCAGTATACCCTCTAAATCGCGATTTCACGTTTTTACAATATTGAATTTGACATTTTCTCCTTTTCTTCCGAATCGGTGAGAGTGAGGTGGGTGAATGAGCAAGGCATTAGACGGGCGACATCTTGGCTTAGACTAACTTTTCAGGCTGAATACATAACGACTATGTTCAGCCTC
>SCLD01032320.1:0-17515 GCA_004367895.1 Oikopleura longicauda
TCTTAAAAATAATATGAGTAAGTGGGTTGAATATTTAGAAGGAAGCTCAATTTCGCCAAGCGATTCATTTCAAGCCGAAAAGGGCTCGACATATTGGCACGGTCAGTAATTTTGAAAGATAAATCAAAACGAACAGGATCACAATATATTCGGCTTATTTGAGAGGGATCGTCAGTGGACAAGACGGGTTGAAACTTTCGTAATTCATGGTCCCGATTATCGGAGGGCCATAGAGCATTGGTCAAACCGAATCGGTGGCTTTCATGCTGGATGGGAGTTCCAAATTCAGTAGGCAACATATCACCGCGGCGTTGTGAAGAAAACATGGACGGTCGTTGAAATTCCTCATTGGGTGACCTAACTGGGGTGCCCTGATAATTGAAACTTTTAGCAGGAAATCCAGGATTGAAAACTGGAGGAGGTGATACTGCGCTAAGTGGTGATGGTTTTGATCGTGGTGTCAAACGGAAGGTACCGGTCCGAGGACTGTTACCATAAAAAGTGGTCTCGGGATGGAATTTCTGAGCCACAAAATCCTTGGTAATATATTTATGACCAGCTCTGGATACACCCAAAAGTTGTTTGTCACTCATATTCGCAATGGAGGGCGTATCTGTTGAACCCGCGTCTTTCACCGTGTCATTGTCGGTTTCGTCCTCGAACATACCAGAATCAGGGAGCATATTCTCTTCTTGAGTAGGAGAGAGATCATTATCTAAAAAGATAAATATTAAAAGTTATCTTAAAATAAATATTAAAAGGGCCATTGTGGCCAAAAAATTCTTTTTTCTTTCGTTCTAAGGCTATATAGTACAATTAAAATGTCCTATCAGAGCCCTGTGCTGTTATAAAATAATCAAGCTCCGCTTTGGTCCATAAGTACTGGAGGTACAAATAACAATAAGCCAGAACGGATGATGCAAAAATTACAAAAAACTATATGGTTAAAAACGTACCTGTTTTGAAGTCAGGACCAATCGTGCTCCTGGCTTGCTGAAGTAGCATACGGCCCCGCCCACGCGCCTGTAATCGTCCACGCAGCGTCTGATTGAAAACGGGAGCTAAGACTTTACGTTCTGTAACACTTTCAGCAAGATTGTCATTGGCCTTTTCCTCCCTTTTTGGATTTTCTTTCTCTTTGTCTCGGTTTTTCTGTAACTGAAGTAGTAGTTCCTTTTCACGAACATCCATACACAAATCATGTGACATTTTCTTAAAAATCAACCGGTTACAATTAGTTAAAGTTCCTTGCTAAAAGGAATATGTTATCCTTGTGGAGAAAAGAAGGCAGGGGAAGATAAGGCAGCGTTTTAGAAATCAAAACTGCTTGAAGGTGTGGTCAGGATAGGAACCGATGAAGCATGGAAGCCACATTGGCTTGTACATTAGTCACGTTGGCTTGCACATTGGCATGTACATTGAGTAAATGAGTGGCAAGAATTTGAAGGGGTGTAGGTGAGCGTACCAGACACCAGCGAGTTTGAACATAAGTGACAGTAGGTACACTGAAATACCATTATTAAACGTTCACACAAATGAGAAAAATGAAAAAGATGAGAGCCCCAACGAGGGCCATTGTCAGGAAAAAGCCCCCAATCTCTGAGCCATTGCAAGCACGAGTAGAGAGAAAAAAGCAGTCGTCCAAAATAAGCCCAATAATACATTCACTATCGCTTTCGGATGGTGGACGAGCGGGTAACTCTAAAATCTTAATTTATAAAAAGTGGTAAGATACCTATAAGTGTAGTAGTAAATAACATCGTTGGTATTAGACGTACTGGCGGAGCTTCTGCTCATGACATCATCAGAAAGATCATTCGCAGAGGGCTGTTCTTCGATAACAGGCTCATCGCGGCGGGTTCTCATATTGGTGGAGTCATACTGGACACGAGCTTCTTCAACTGGACGAAGACCGGAGGACAAAGTATCTAAATGACTCTTGTAAAATAGAAAATCTTGTGATATTCAAGTAAAACATAACCTGATCTCTTATGACGATATACCATAGAATAAGTTGGCAGCGATTGACCGTTGGAATGGTTAGTGACCTCAGTTGGAGCACTCTCAATGTTGCGCTCAGGCAATTCCAAATCATTATACAACTCATCGTTGAAAAATGTAGTCTTTTTCTTATAATATCGGCGTTGTTGATAAAGTCCAATTGAAAACGCGATAATGAGAAAGACCAAGAACCCAATTCCAAGACCTAGATAGGCATAGAATTGATAGTCATAGCAATCCACCATGCCAGGCTGAAAGGTAAATTAGAAATGTCTATTTTGATTTTACAAAACGGTTATCAAATTCGCAGCGATTAAATTTAATCCTATTCACTGGGTGAAAGCACTTAAATTTCTCATTTTAACAATGAATACCAATAAGACAACAAAGGCTACGGTACCTGACTGACTTCGGCTTCCATCAAAATTCGCAATAATTGCTGTCGAATAGAGGTGCTATGTCGGTCATTGGTTCCACGTTGAAAATCAGCCGATAAATAAACGAGCTGGCTCATAGAGTGCTGTTTGCCGAAGCGAGTCATACACTGAATCAAAAGTTATTACCGCCCAGGGCTTATTAAGACAAATATAACTTATTTTTCAACTTATATTTCAATTTTTAAAACTTTTAATTACCTGAACACCGGAACCGTTCTCGCCATCAGTCCAATCATACATATTGGCGCAGCGATAATCCCCAAAAAGAATGGAACATCCGTTGGTCTTGGTGTCAACATAAATCTTCTTGAGACGCTCTAGTAAATCTTCACGCAAAAAGCAATATTTGCTGAAACCGTTGGCCATGCTAAATCAATCTGAAATATGAATGTTATCTCGAGTAATTTCAGAATTTTTCGTGTGGCAGAAAAAAATGCAGCGTTAAACGTAGGTTTTGAAAATATCCTCGGAAAGAAGAACTTTAGAAATATAATTATACAGTTCTAGGTCGAAGTCTTGAAAGTATTTAGAGTAAAGTTCGGCCCAGGACAAAGCAAGCATGTTGTGATGACTGTATCGTCCAAACTGTGCTTCCATTTGCAACCATTCACGAATGGACGGAATGGGACGGGTAACCAAGTTAATAATGGACAACATGCCTAAAATAATACAATTAGCACCGAATGATAAAAAGTGTTTAAATGACTAACCTAGTAGACGGATAAATCCTTTGCAAGACATTCTACCAAAGTGAATCACTACTCCAGGTCGTACAATATGGCCAGGCGAATGGTTCGTTTCTTTCTCACCGACGACAACAACGCGGCGAGTGTATCCTTCGTGATCACCACTGGTACGGATTTGGACTGATTGAAATAAACCTTGCTCCAGAACCTCGGTCCAGGTCACACCGACGTATTCTTCACAAGATTGAATCATCTCCTTAAGAAAGAGGTAAGTCACTTTTCGGGTAATCAATTTTTCGGGGGAAAACTCTCCGAATACTTGTTTAAGGGGAAAATGGAAATTTTGAAAAATTTTTTGTGTAGGTGGAACGTCCAATGAGTAGGGATCTGGGACGACCACGTGACCCCAGCGGGCAAGTTTTTAAATGTTTAGAACCTACCTTCAGTAGATTGACCAGGTCGATTTGGCTACTGGTTTTTTGCACAAAGCAGATCTTTTGATTAGCAATAGGAACACGCGAGATGGAACCAACGGATTCTGAAATGACGGTAAGTCATGTTACGCAGCATTCTGTTAATAACTTACCTAATTTTGATGTAAACAGCTTGGAATGAGTCTCAGCAGGTAAAATTCCATAACGGGTTCTTGAATCAAGATAATTGTATAAGGGTTTTCTTTCGTCGGATCGGAAAGTACGATTTCCAGAAATCAGCGTGAGCCTGGGCAATGCAAGACAAGAGAATCCGTATAGTCCGAAATAAGGTGCATCAATAAGAGTGTTTTTGGCACTACAATGTTCACAATTATCAGCCAGTTTGGAAAGATCGCCGCGGTATTTGGGACAAAATTGACCACTTCGGCCTAAAAATTAATTTAAGCAACATAGGGTCATATAGGTTATTGCTACTTTGTAATTATAACCTACCTTGTCTAACCATATGGGGGCATTGCAAGGTGACATTATGTCTTTGCTCTACCTCGTTAACCAAGTCAAGGCAATAACCAGAATTTTCAGCCATCAGTGCTTTAGACTCATAACACATGTTTCCCCAAGCAGTGAGAACGTCCATACTTCGATTAGGCGCCCAAAAATCTAGATCACCAGTAGGATCCAAGGTCAAATAATCAACACAAGGAGTCAGTAAAGCACCGGGCTCGACACATATGTTGGATCGCTAATTTAGAAATTTGTTATAAGTTGATCGAGAATAATTATAGACTTACGATAATTGTATTCTCGAACCCATGTGATAAACTCAGAAAATTAATCCTGGTAGGCCGAAAACGATTGAATTGAGGCTCCACCGAATAACCATTGTCAAGGGTATAATAGCGCAGCGTATTGGATATCTGACCAGTTACAGGGGCCCGACGAATAGCTAAAAAATTAAAAATTTACAATCAGTAATAAGGGGAAAAAATCTAACCTTTAGAGGGAGTGCTACCGACAAACTGACGTTTAACAGTAATTTTTGAGCCGTAATCACCAAGCACAGGAAGATAGTAATTCCCATATCGGACTGTATTTGTAACAACACCAATTTGACCTTGAAAATCTATTCCTTTTCCGACCCCCCAGGCGGACATCGTCCGTAAATCATCCTTCAAGGGATCTTTGTCAATCTTTTCGCAATCAATAATTTCATGTTTATAATTAGGCAACCGCAGCGGACTGTGGGATCGGAAAAAGGCGGGAAAATCACCGACCCAATTTCCAATATTCAAATTGTAAGAATAATGCCGGTCATGAGCCATCTGATCCATTAAAGTACTGAGGTACTGAAACTCGTCTTTGGGGAAATCGTCAGATAAAGAATCATAATCAATCAGATCTTATTACGAGTTCAAACATGAACGTTAAGCAATTATCTAGGCTAGGTTTAAACTCGATCCTTGTAAAGACGTATAATTTTGTTCCAAATCAAAATAAGGACGCTCTTCAACGGTATTCCACCGGGACTCCATTTCATGGTGTGAATCAGTACGATCATACTCAATCCGTAAATTTTTCCAAATTTTCATTCTAAAAGTAGTAAGAGTAAAATATGTAAAAGGTATTTTCTCTATAATATGCAGCGTAAAAATTAATGTCCAAATATGTGACCTATTTCTCTCGAGGGCAAAACATAAAATGATAATAATTATTTAGCCGGTAATCAAAAAGGAGGAAGATTCGAATGATCCAATCATGGAGGAGGAAAAAAAGGTAGGCGTAATCACCGAGATGAGACGGATCGAGCGAGCTCATCCAACCACCTACATGAAATTATTGAGTCATGACGCTATTGATTCATGATGACTCAACCATGAAATCTTGACCCAAATTGACTCAACTATGACTAATTCTAATAAATCCCGAGAGAAAATTCATCACAAGCCCAAAACTCGCTGCATTCACTATTATTAAGAATGATTCCACCGACGAATTTTCAACTGAAACGGAATCTGACCAAAGTAAGGAAGGAATGAGTCATTATATATATCAGGGAAATCTAATTCTAGCCTTTCACCATTTCGCGAAAGATTTAATTCAATTGGCGGTCCTTAAAAGAGCGACTCGTGCAATACTCAAGACCAAAAATGGACGGGTTCCCGGACATTTCAGGCCCTTTCAAACTGAATATTTTGACTCTCAAAAAGAATCGGATTATGAAGAAGGAAGAGCCCGACCTAAGAAAAGGAAAAGTGTCCATATGGACGCCAGTATGCCATCAGAAACACAAGAACCCTCATCAGAAGGGTGTGAGGTAAAACCCATTTCATTAAAACCTACTTAATTAGGTAAAACCCACTTCATTAGGTCAAGCATTAAAAAACTATCATAATAATTAATTAACTCCTTAGTTCTTTCTTTAAACTCAGGCCAACTCTGTCCATCGCAGCCAGTTTCTTCAAGTGTTAACCCACCAACCAACCCACAGCACCACCTACATAACGGAGGCTTTCATTAGCAACTAAATTTTGTAACGGTAATGTGAAATGGGAAGGAATTGATGCAATTAACAGAGCAAACCAGATTTCAACTTTAAAATTGGCGAATAATACTATAAATACTACTATAAATTTCTTAAATTTTTTTTTTTCAAGAAGGAGATTTCAACCGCTGCGGCAGTCAAAACCATCCTGGATAAAGCGAACCAACCAACTCCTTCGGAAGGATTGAACCGTTTGGTAGTCGCAAAGAAAGGTTGTGTGGAAAAAGGTTCCGTATACAAGGCAACCAGGCTTTGTGATACCTTGGAACCGGAGGATCCGAGCATGAAGACTTTCAATCTGGCAAACTTCAAAAAGACAACAACTGAGGCACAGATGAAGTTCATGCTTCAACGAGTTTCAGACTTGATTATGTCACAGTTTGATAAAATGTCAATGCCCATGTCTACCCAAGCGGATATGGTATCCTTTTTCATCAAAAATTTTCAGAAAGGAAATATTTTTGCTGCGGTGGATCACGTAGCATTTTTTGTTGAGGACAACCAGGTAATCAATCTTAATTAATCCCATTTCAAGCCCACTAAAAATGTTATAAGGTAAAACTGGAATCAGTGGTTACTCGGGATTTCAAGTTGCCAAAGAAAAGAATTGTAAAATGGGCTGAAAAAATTGGAATTCCAAAAGGATCTGAAATCATCACTTCAAAAGAAGCGGATCGATCAATTTCAGAGGAGCCCCAAGATCCCGACAATTCAGACTATGAGTCTGAAACCAACACCTTGAATTCAGGTATTTTTTAATAACATAACTCGACTTAGTCATTTAATTTTTTTGAAAATTCAGTTCCTGACTTGGACAACGAAGATCCAGACCAGGACCACCAAGATACCCAGAAAAAATCCGGGAATTCTAATGAATCTGAGGAATTGATGTCCTTGTTGAAAACGGTCATGAATGATTGTCAAGACCTTAGAGAAAAGAACGCAGCATTAGAATGTGCTTTTTCTAGTCTCGAATCAAAAATGGGACTGGTACAAGAAACTCTTATCCCGGATCTGAAGCAAAGAATCAAAGGAGTCAAAAAACTGATTCCAGCCGATTCAGCTTTACCAAACACGAACAAAGTGGCAATTGAAAGTGTCCGGGCCGGTCTGGAAAGAGCAAGAGCGAAAATTGCCATTCTCGAACAAGCCGCGCCAGAGAAAAAATTCAAATTATCTCCAAATGATGTAGCGGCACTTTTCGGTAAGCTACACTTATAATTAACGAAAATCAATTTTTTAAAAATATTAACTAATTTATTTTTCAAAAAATAGCTTCAACCAAAGCGAATGAGTGGGCGAGAGAAAAAATCGCTGCGGAAAGAACAACACCGATTTTCCGAAGCACTGTCAAGGAAATTGCTGGTCAAGTTGCTAACACGCATCAGCTATCGTCAATGAATTTCCCTGACCAAATAAAAACTCAGGTAGCAACATGGAGCAAAAATTTGGTTGAAGCCAGTCTTGTCGATATGTGTGGATCAAAGTCCGAACAAATTGTACAAGAGTTGAAGGAACAGATCCTCTCTGTAATTCCAGAACAAGGAGAAATTGTTATCAGGGAAGAAAAAGAGGAGAAAAATTTGTCGCCAGCTCTAAAACAGGCGCTTATTGTTATGCAGAAGCAAATAACAGAGTCAAAGTCAGACGAAAAGCAACATTCACTCGACTCTGCTTTTGAAATGGCAATAGTCACTTCAATCTTCGCAAACCCAGCCAATTCAGCATCCAAAGTTCTGGAGTACTTGAAGGTCTGGTCAGTTATTCATCCAAATCGACAAGATGAAATTGAAACCGCCGCGAAAAACATTCTGAGCTTCCAAGGAACAAAAGCATATCTTACACTTCTAGATTTTGATACTGCTCTTATTAAAAGCTTAGGTAGCCAAGCCACCACAGCATTCCGAAGTCTTCAAACGGAACTTCAAAATGCAATGGACAAACCAGCCCATGAAATAAGAATGGACCCTTCCGAGTAAGTTTCAATATAAATGAATAAATAAATGATACTCATTTATATAAATATCACTAAACCCCTTTTCTAGCTCAAGTCTAACGGGGTGGAATCTATCCCAATGGAAGCAATACCGATTCAGTCCACAAGCCACATCTTCAAAGGTTGATATTGAAGACGTTGAAGTACCAACCGGGACAGATACTTCAACATCAGCAGACTCCGAAGCACAATCCGAAATGCAAATGTTAAAGCGACAGATGCCAGAACTATATAACCTCTTCCCAACTCGTTTCCAAGAGGAGAAATGAAAACACGCAGCATTTATGCTCTGGAATGAAAACTCGTTCTGCAATTATCAATCAATCAGTACAATTCTGTTTGATTAATAATCCCCAAAATAACTTTTTCAACTAAAAAAAATTATAATTTAGAATGTGGGATACCGTTCATGACATAAACTCCTTTAACATCATGGAGCTGATCCAAACAAAAAGTGGACTCAAAAGCCTGTGCACCAAATGGATCCTTCTTCTCATCGGTTCTCCATGGGTGGATGCAGACACATTAATGATGGATCTGCTTGACGAAGACAAAATGATAATACCACTTTTTTGCTTTCGTTATACATGGAAAAACGGAGGCAAGTCTTTATAATAAATGAAAAATTTTTTTATAAAACCTTAAAAAATAATTTAAAATTAAGGTCTTTGGTCATCATGTGATCTCCATTTTGCTGAGCCAAAATCAACAAAGGACGTGGAGGAGCGAATTCGAAAGTTCACTCCGTGTGAAATGATCAACCTTCTAGAGTTGGACGCAGCGAAAGCGGACGAAACTCCGATCCATGACCAATATTACAAAGGTCATGATGATGAGGACATGATTCCAATCTCAAAACTGGAAAAATGGATCCTGGAGAAATCAATGAAGGACTACACCTTGGAAAATGTTAAAGAAGGTAATCCTTACCATTTTAAGTTAATTTTAATTTAATTTTTTAACTGGAAACAAAAATTCAGGTGATTGCTGGATTATGAGAGCTCATATTCAAATCACCGAAATGTTCAAGGTGAGAGCACGTGGTACATCTTTCAAATTGGGAGCGACTGCAACACCCTTTCATGTCGACTGGCACAAGAAAACTCTGGGTTGGCTCAGTTTGGAGGACGAAAAGCACCGGACAAATTCCTATCAGGAAGCATTCGAGGCTCTAGAAAAGGTCGTCAAGTGGAAAACGGAAGAACGCTTTCCAAGGGTTCGATATCATGGAACGTGTGTAAAATCAAGAATTGGTGGACCACCATAAGGGTCACAACAAACCAATTCCGTCTGCCCAAAATTATTTAATGCAAATTCACTTACGCTGCTATTTTTTTCAAATTTACATGAATTTATCAAATCTAATAATTATAAATTATTCTTTAGAATGAAGTTGGGTAATAACAATGAGAATAATTGCAATTCGAATTCGCGAGCCCAGACACCCAGGCGCCAAACCAATATGGAAAATGATCGCCCATGCCCATATTTCGGTCCAAAATTATTGGGTGTAGTAAACCTAGGTCCATCGTCAATGATTGATCTGAAATTGGCCAGATCAGGTGTGGTTAGTAACAACATCAGAACGGATCAATGTTTGGAAATGTTACAACATCACTTAGACCAAGCAATGTTGGACAGAATGGCGCTGCGAATCTTAAGGTAATTGTTTGCTATATTTTTATAATCCATATAAAAATAAAAAACTGACAAATAATTTAGTCATCGAAATATTCGAGCAAACATCGACTGGTTTCGACAGACCGCCAAAAAGGATGATAATGGAAGACTGGTGCCAATAGTAGATATTTTTTCAAAGACTCATGAAGTTGAAGATTTGAAAATATTTCAATTGGTGGCAACAATCATGAATGGAGACATCCCAATCATTGTCTCAACACGAACGGAGGATAAGATTGAAATAGTATTCATCCTGTACGGTCAATAGTGATCACGGTCGATAGTGATCACCATTCGCTGCCATTATCAATACTGCCTTTTATCACTTAAAATAAAACAAACCAAAATAAAACTATAAATTAATTAAGTCTTGCGACAGCAGTACGGGTAGCTAACATTACTTGAAAAAGTCGGAAATTCTATTCAAAGAGGTTATGAGTCACTAAATTCCATCTCCGTCCCACGTGACCTAGGGCTTTCATCCCAACCTCCACTTGACGAATCTTAAAGCCCACCATCCGAACCCACAACAACCACCTACTCAAAAGTGAATCATCAATATAAATTTCTCTAATCCCGCGGCAAATCATAAATCTTATTATTTAGAGATAACTAATCTGATTAGGTATCAGATGCCAATGAATTAATTTTAGAATGAATGAAATATGGCAAAAAAAGTGTGACCTAGAGCTCGAGGAGCACAAATTAATAAATGAAAAACTACACCTCCAAATTGATCAATATCAACTGGCTTGGCAATGCTGCGAGCAGGGAGGTAATCAGTCCGCGGATGGAATTTGCAGTTATGAATGGCAAAATAAGGTTAGCCACTCATGTGAATATTCGATTATGTCTAATTCTAATTTTTTAGCGCCTAAATGAAATCCAAAAACAAGTATTTGTTTCATGGATAACAACCATTATTCTCGCAGCAGTTATGACCCTGCTGACTATTATGGGTATAATGTGGTGCAAAATGCGAAAACCAATTATTAAAACTAAAAATGTGCTTTGTCAATCATGCAAAAACTCTAAAGGGCGCTCTAATGCTGAAAAACCGCCAGTTTCGATCCTCAGATCCCGCTCAGACCAAATTTACAGTGATGAAGATATTGAACGAGAACTCGCTGCGATTCAAAAAGAGAGATTAGAAAATCAAGCGCATCTTGATTATCTACGAAAGAAGAGATCCATTCAATTTGCAGAACCAAATGTAGTCTCAAATTAAAAAATAACTGCCAAACACTCTTCACGCTAGATGGAACTTAAGTCGCGTCTTCCTAGCATAGTATACATTCCTCAGCGCATAAATAAACACACAGATAAGAAAATATAAGGTTTATTAAGCTACGTAAAAACTATGTCAAAATTAAAAATATGATAATAGATTAAAAAATACAAATTAAGAGATATGTACATAGGACATGAATCATGACAGAATGAGCTTTATCGTTTACCGCCGCGTTTGGGAATATTTCCATCAAGCTCTGGTTTATACCGAGGACCATCTGGATTATGAAAGCAATTTTTCCACTCGTGATTGGCACCCTCTCCATGAATCTGGCAGTAAAAACCACCTAAAAGTAAGTTATACTAATGAAATTAAAACAAGACTATTACCGGAATTTCCACCGGTTCGTTTTTCGTTTTTGCTAGAACCATTCTCAGTAGACCGGCCATTATCACCACGTCCTTGACCCCAATTGTTTTTGTTGTATCCGCCGCGCCCCTTTCCACGATCATTGTATCGACCATGACTACGACCGCGACCACCACCGCGTCCCCATTGACCACGTCCACGACCACGACCGCGCCCACGTTGAGAACCGCCGCGCTCGTTAATAACTTTGTGGACACTTTTTCCAGTGGTACAATCAACGCAAGGGCTATTCATTACATTTTTGGTGACCCCAGACATGTGACTGTTAAGCTGGCTCTGTAGGGTGGATTTATACTTGCTGTTGAAAGTCAACATAAGCTAAATTAAATTAAAAATTAGTGAAAAAAGGGGAAAAATAATACCATTTTTTCAGTGAGTTGCTTTTTAGACAAGCTGCGACCAATAGCACTATTCAAACTATCATAGAAGTGACCAACGGCTTCGTCAGCAAGTATAGCCTCATCATGAGCTTGAGTACCTAGAAAAACAATTTCAATGAAGCCAAAAAGCTTTTCAGCCAAATTACCTGATGCAATCTCTCGAACGCGAGCTTTGGCAGATTTTCTGAGACGACCAGCAGCGTTCAAAAGTTGGGCATAATTGAGAGAAAGCATAGATGACCCCTCAAACATGGCCCAAACATCCCTCATACAATCAACAAATGGCTTCTCCATACTTATCCCTTCCATTCCAGGTAAGAAATGCATGAGACCACCTTGAATAGCATGAACCGCAGCTTTACCAAGATTCAATCGGTCTTCAAGGCGTTTAATGACGCCATTACAGTCATCAACTTCCTTAATTTAATAATTTTTTAATTCTGAATGTTTAAACTTAAAAAAGAAATACCTTGCTAGCTTTATTCCAAGAAGCCATTGCAGCGTCCATAGCCTTTCGTAAAGACAAAGCTTTTTCAGCCATTTTACGACCAAGTGGTGGAACACTACTGGGAGGGCCAGTGAGATTGACACTAGACACACTCTCGTTCAAGTCAGAAATGACTTTCTGTTGCTCAGGTGTAGGATGGCGAGCATTATCAGCTTCTTTAAATCTTGACATCAAATCTTGAAAGTCAAAATATTTTTGCTGTGTGGCAGAGTGTTCTTTTTCAGCCTCCATGCAGTGACGCTCGAGATGAGGTTTGGTTTTCCGCCGCGATTCAAGCTGACGACGATCAGAATCGTTGACACTGGACGTCGAAGCCTTGTTTAAATGGGCTGGAACTTCCATAGTGCCAATGGGAATGCGGGTTTGAACTCGATATGACCTATTCGGGTCATAATCCATGTCAGGGTTTTCGTGCTCCATGTCTAAAATATAGTTAAAGAAAACCCGTGACGCGCAAAAAAACTTACTTGTAAAAATTATTAGAAATTTATTCCTAAAGTCCCTACTCTAACAGTTAAGTGTAATGAGATAAATGTGAAATTGAAATTTGAATTTTTAGAACTAGAATTGTCGACATTTGACCAACCGACGGACACCAGCGTGGGCGCATTTCGAACATTGATCATCATCCCGAAAAGTGGTCAGATATCGCCGCATCTCCACAATTGAAAAACCTCGAAAATACAATCGGGTCTCGTGACACTCACTGTATGGCCGATAATAAGGTAAGGCGCTATCCTTTTTAGAGCACGGAGTAATACAAGCGGGATTCCGTCGGCATCCAATGACTTGATAAAACGAAAACAGGCTATTGTAGCTTGAATCAAGAGCATCAGCATAACCATAAAGATGTCGCAGCATCACAAGTCTCTCACATCGTAAAGCAGTACTCTAAAGGAAAATTATTAAAAAACTAACCATAATTTTTAAGATTTTCCGAGCAATGGACCGCCGAAGCCGCCATTCAAAGCAAAGGGCCATTATTATAGAGCTGACAAAACAACAAAATAAGCTCAAATCAGAAAATCGAGAGTTAAGACGCAGTGTTGAATGTGAAACGAATGCGAACGAACTAGCCGCATCAATCCGTTTTCAGTCAGAATTCGAACTGACTAATGGAACAATTAAAAATATTAATTACTGTAATGGCTGTCAAAACTGTAAACAAGGACAAGAATGCCTTACCGTCGAAATAAATAAATAAAAATCCCGAATAATTACCTTTAAGAAAGGACCGCGAAGCACACGAGGGGCGTAAGCATAGCATACATCACCCTTTCTCCAGTCATATGACATTCCATCGACACCGAATGAATTGGGAAATGGATACTCACTATAAAATCGAATTTTATCGTCAATACAATCGTCTGGGCTAGCAAAAAGATCTAAATTAACACCGAGCTGCGTTACAAGCCGGGTAGTGAATCGATTCTTCAAGCGAGAAAACACATGGGTAAGCTTTCTGCTGGGCTCATCAGCAAGTTGCAAATCAGTTGAAACCCATTTTAGGGTGAGGTGAACCAAATGATCATGACAATATCGGCAGAGTTGAGATAAAACACGAGCCAAATGAATATCGCGGCTTCCACGGCCATTCCAGCTGGCAACCACTGCTTCGTTATCACAGAAAACAACCAATCTCTGACCATGATATCTCGTCCCATACGATTGAATAGCGACCAATATTACGTAAGCTTCCTTAATATGAATTGGAAAGGCGGCAAGCCATAAAGGAATAGTAAATTTTCTAGGATCAAGAACACCGCGATTCAAACAATTAGATCCAAGTCCACCTCCACTAGCGTCAGTATATAACTCTAGAGGGAGCTCAAGGTAATTATGACTGGAAGGCAACCATCTACGATTTAAACGAACATAATTCAGCTGACACCAAAGATCAAGCTCATCCACAAGTTCGGAATAATTGGTCAATTCGCTGCGGTTCATCATAACGTCCTCAGCCCGTGGGCCAGAAAATCTCGAATAGTGTTGTCGAATGGACTCGTTCATTTCGCGAGTGTAAAACCCAAAGTTAGTGGCCACCAAACACCAACTAATAATTTTACCACGTATTTTTTCTAATAGATTCATATTAAGCTTCTGGGCATCAGGAACTTGCTTTTCACCATTGGTTTGAATGCCAGCCTTAAATTCAGCCACCAATTGGCACATCCGGCGATGTTTTTCTTCAGGAACGGATATTTCTTGGCGAACGGTGTCAAAATCAAAACCAAGAAACCGACCGGTAGTAGAAGGAATAAAGTCACATTTCTTCCTTGAAATAAATCCACCAAAAGAAACCAAAAGACAGTATAATGAATACACCCCTATACCAGTCTCACCTTCATTCAAGGGTCGTAATAGTCGATCAATGACTGCACGGTCATCCAAATAAAGTAAACAAGGAATGCCACGGCGATTCAATGCCGATACAGCAATTCGGTTTAAATTTTGGAATTTAGGGGGAGAAACATGTATTCCAAAAGCCAGCGCTCGATGAACCAGCAATAAATTATCAAATTGTAAATGACAGAATCTTTGACTGAGGTGATTTATATGTGCTTGTAAAAAACCCTGATGGTCATCAACAACACAAAACCGATCATGAGGTTTCAAGATCCCAAGAAAATCCGCAGCGGTATCAAGAATGCAGGATGGCTTGGGTAAGGGTGCACACACAGTGAAAGGACTTCCGTCAATACAACACCGAGGCTTGTTAGGTTCAACTATCCAAGCCAAAATAGCCTCGACATAAGGATTTTCATCTGCCAAATCAAAATCACCGACAACAGTAACACAATTCTGTTCAATCCATTTGAGTAAAGTGGAACAAATAACATGCATATAATTAACATTACTTCCACCAGTTGGATGATAAAAAAACTCACGCTTAATTCTTTCAGATTCAGTCTCCAACAAACGTGGTGTGTAACCACACACAGACTTGGGACGGTTATTCTTCGGTAACGAATAATCTCGATTTCCAAGTTGCGCAGCGGTGTACTCAGGTATGATTAATGGTTTCGTAAACACTTCTAAAGTACCGCGTCGGGTCTTCCTCCAGACACGAGCTTCGTTACGTGGAACATGAGCAACATGCGATATTAAATCAACTCCATGTCTTAAACTTTCGGTAACCTCCCTTTTCAGCTCGCTTTCATCATCACTGAAAATGAAATTAACAAGAGAATTCGTCAAAAGTAAGTTACCTCAATTCATTAATGAAGGGCTCCCAATATTTGTAAAACTGGGACCATAACCCTCCGGTAAAATCATCATTTACACGGAAAATAAGGTCCTCGATACGAGGATATTTAACATTAACACGTTCATCCTCAGGCAAAAGAAGGTTCTTCTTATGAATGGACATCCAGTAATGAAATTCAGCAGTCAGGACCTCACTGACATATTCCCACAAAGAATGATTACTCCATTGGCCGTGGGAAAGCCTTGGACCGCGATTTATCGCCAAATTCTGTGGAAATCGCTTGCCGCTGCGAACAGAATTAACCCAATTCAGTAAAAGATTGTTAGACGTGTGACCAGTATAGTCTTGTGCTCGAATAACTCGGGAGCGCCTCTTGCGATGTTTCTTAACACTTTCATTTTTATCACGCAGCATTTGAGTCATTTGTCGAATCTCTGATAAATCCCATTCATATTCACGAGCAGGGCCACCCTTACTGTAAGGGAATCCATTCTTCAAATTAGCCAGTACCTGCTCTTTAGTCTCAAAAGGATGACCACCTTCATCATTAATTTCCTCGTCAGAAGACTCAGGGTTGATGATATCGTCCAAAGGGTCTAGGCCCTGTACAGGGTTATAAAATTCATTCATCTCTTAAAAATAGTTTTTAGATCTAAACAAAGATGTAGCAAAGAAATGTGATGAATATATGAGAAAAAACAAATCAATTCAGCAAATTATAAAAATGAAAGATTATTTAATTGAGTTCGCTTCTCTGTTGGAAAAAGATTTGGAACTCTGGGGCCTTGACGAAATTATGTCTGCGTGGGTGGCACTAGAAGATAATGGAAAACGTCGGTTGACCACTAATGGTTGGTTATTAAAACTTAAAGATATAAAGGCGGCGTTTGACCTGTTGAATATAAACAACCATGAAAAATTTGAAAAAGAACTTAAATTTCTCACGCAGCAGTATGTTAAAGACAGAATCGACAATGCAGAATTGCCCCATAAAAAGAATTCTGCAAATCAACCACCCTACTGGGTGTGGGCACAAGTTACTGACTACACGAGCCAACGAGAGGATTTAATGAGTGATGATAAAACTCTGCGACAATTCCAACAGCATGTCTTATTAACATGGTCCTTGTCAACGGGAGCAAGACTGTCAGAGCTCATACGACTTAAAGTGTCAGACGTGGAATTGATAAAGTTGGAAACAAACTTCCTCAAGCTAACAATCAGACGAGGCAAAAGTAGCCGAGATGGCAGAAAACCAATCTATTATAAATGCTTGGAGGAAAAAATTAAGAAAGTGGTGTGCCCAATAAAAGCATTCGAAAGATACGCTACTTTGGTCCTTTCAGATAAAAAGGTATTCGAAGCCCGCGGCGATTTTATTTTTCCGGATGAATTACCATCAACAACCGCGAAGAATCGCCCTGTGACACGCAAAATGATCACAGATGGTTGGCGAAAAATATGTCAAGATCTCGGAATAGATGAGAAGCATGTTCCACAAGCTCATAGTGGACACAAATGCCTTTTGAATACTGCATATATGATGCAATGTTCCAAAAAAGAGATTATGGATATAGCCAATTGGTCATCAACTAAATGTATGCAGGACTATGTCGAAGGCCACAATCCAGAGTCCCTCAATGCAAGGTTGACAAACATGACCATCGAAGAGATTGATGAAAAATGTCAAGCAATTCGAGAATAAAAAATGCCTTTATCAATATTTTAGTAACTGCCATAACCGCTGCTGAAATAAATCAAAACCAAAATCAACAACAAATTCTTTATTTCAAAAACCCAAACGAGTACGCCAGTATGGCAAGAGAGGACAGTTTAAAGTCTGATCGCAGCGCTTATACCTACACATCGCAATAGCGAAGAGAGTCTTCTGGGATTCTGCTAATCGTGTAGTTGGAAGTTACCTAAAATAGAAATAATTCATAAAAATTTAATCAAAAATACGTAGCATTACTCTAATTAGCT
>SCLD01032432.1:0-17494 GCA_004367895.1 Oikopleura longicauda
CTCCATATACCGATGATCAATCCACCCAAATACATTTACTGCAACCACTTTCATTTGACTCTCCGACATATCGGAGTCTGTACACCGGAGTGACCCTAGTTACAGTAGAGTTCACAACAGGATTGTGACAAAACGATACTAAAGTTCATATCTAGCGATTTATCATAAACAATATACATAAAATAAAATCGTAGAGATTGTGTATTGAAAACCTGACACTACGATTTTAGGAGTAGGGTCGAAAGCGGCCGCTTTGACATCGGCTGCTTTGACTCAAATATCGGCCGCTTTGACATCGGCTGCTTTAGCCCAACATCGGTCGCTTTCGACCGTACCCGATTTAAGATCGGACTGTACGATCTTGATTTTTAAAAATTCATTTTGCAAAAAAAACGTAACTGAAGATCATTGGATCGTCATGAGCGGACGATCATGAAGATCGTGGAAAATTCCGTCCCAGATATCGAAGCATTTCTGTTGGATTGCTAACTGAACCAATATCTGCCGACGAAGCTTTTTTTAATTTTCATTTACTCTGCGTTTCTTCACCTTTTCATCACTTTTTGTCATTTTAAGTCTAGTTTTGGTCACTTTTTGCTCACTTTTTGGTCACTTTTCGGTCATAAATTATCGGTAAAATGATCAGATCCGGCAAAAAAGGGATGAAATAAGGGCACAAAATGATGTTATCTTAGTTTGTGAACAACTGTATTTGATTCATCTGAATTAAAATATTGTGCCGTGGGAATTGGGGATATCAAGGCCAACGTATCATTTATAATTTGTCATTCACTGAGTTTTTTGTATTTTTCATACTTAATGACTCATAAAGTATGAGTATTTGGTGTGACAAATACTAAACGACTCACTGACAAAATGAAAATATTCCTATTCGCTTCCGGGAGAAATTGTTCTGATTTGAACGAAGCAAGCTTGCAGAGGAGTGCCACTGAAAATAAAAGTTAGAAACATATTGACTGATCCACACTGTATTATGGTATAAATCGATAAATAAAAATTCTTGAGATAAACTATATAGGGTTCTTGAAATTGTTAATTGTCAAAATGCATCATCTGTAATGGAATTAAATGTCATATTATCTGAAATGGCGCCCTCTATATTGCATATTCGGAGAGTCTTTCTCCTCTTTGTGAGCAGAATATGGCCGTTAACTTCAAAGCTTAAAGCTTATCAATGAGTCTCAGTCTTTGACTGAAAGAGTTACTCACGGAGTGCCTCAACTCGAGAAACCGTAATCTACTTTGATGCATCGGATGAAATTCTCGAAATATTTTTCTCAACTTTTGATTTTCAAATTCCATGGCTGACCGAACCGTCCGAATCGATCGTCCTTTACCATATCTGATAAAAACGGGCTATTTTTTTTCTCTCGGACACTAGAACGACTAAAAGGACTCATTCGGACAGCCATGTTCAAAAATATTATTTTTTCGTCTTTTTCTGGTTCTTGGCATTGCCTTTGTAACTTACTTTTCCATTTTCAGCCCATTGAACTCGTTTATTTAAATCGCTTTCTGAAGATAATCATCAGTAATGACACTATAATGTCACCATGTGTCACGTGACTTCATGATACTGTCACGAGATGTCATCGTGTGATTAGTAGACATCCGTCACTATGTCCGAACATTGGTGGTAATTGGCCAAATGAGACTATTGGAAGGGACTCCTTAAAGTGAAATTGATATTCAGAGTTAGAAATGGACAATCTCTTGAAAAGGGGCGTTCCCATGTAAATGAACGGTCCATTGAAAATATACGGTCTGTTGACCATGTAGGGCCGGTCGAGAATGGACGCGTTTTCAGAAATAGATGGTCTGTTGAGAATGGACGGTCCGTTAGAAATCAAAATGGCCGATCATTTTGAAACCTCATCTACAAGAACAATTAACTGACCGTCCACTTTCAATCATTGTGCTATTTTCATTAATATGACCGTCTTTTATCACTTTGAAAAAAGGTCTTTGATTCTTACTCGTTGGCTTGGGAGTTCTCAGGTTATGATTATCCCATGAGTGATTCTTGAGAGTACCCAAGTTTCCAAGTGAAGTTTTGGAATATTTTGGGAGTTGAGTTCCACATAAAGGATCGTCATTTTTCTGCTGCAGATCATTCTTTTCACCAGTTACAATATTTGGAAGCGTCGTTGAGGAATTATTCAGACTTGAGTTCGTTCCATTTATCTCGATTTTGAATGAACTTGATAGTGCTCATAACGCTTTTCATATTGTGAGCCTCAGATTTTGATTGGTCGATCCCAGAAATTTTCGAAAATGAGATAACAACATTTAAATATTAAAGCGTTCCTAAATCGTGCGACTGACACTCAGCCATAAAACGTCTTTTGATTGGTTCCTGTAAAATTGGGCATTACTTTTTAAATCCCATCAAAAACCATATTTCGCCCCCCCTAAATTCCTCCTCCTAACAAATCCCCCTTTATTTTACCCCTCGCCTCAGTTGCCCCCCTTATTAACCCTCCCCTCCTTTAAAACCATTTCCTTTGGTCCTCGGCAGCTTTAATTTCTTGTCTTTGGTCAACATAAAGGAATTCATTTAGCCACTCGGCAAAGCCCATCTGTCTCAAACTTTTTTCTCAGTACTCGATTTCATATCTAAATGGCTCATTTTGAAATTCCTCTTATCAGGTATCGTCATGCTAAACTAGGTTTTGATGAATTCGCATGAATTTATGGAGTATGGACAAGGCCGATTCATGGAACACTAATCTATCTTTGAAAATTGGTCTGGAAAACTTATCCAGAAATATGAATGACTTTTCCAGAAACAAGGCTGAATCACCATCGGTCAAACTATAATGCAGAAAAGATGAGTTTTCAAAGATTTGCCAACTAGCTAATCTTTCTGACCTGACCCTGGAGATTCCAAAAATCGCATCAAAAAAATTTCCGAAAAAGTCATTTTTGACAGGTCAAAAAACAACTTTGAATCCAATATATTTACAAAACGATCTCTACATATGGGCCATTTGATATGGCTCTTCAAAACTTTAAAAATACTTTAACTAAAATATATTAATATGGCTCAAAAATTCTCAATACTGACATGTTTCCGGAAGATGATCTCATAAAAGATTATTCTCTTTTTGAGATCTGGTGTTCTGGTTAAATCTAAACCTTTCTTTTGCCTTTTTAACTCGTCCGCAAATTCTCACAAATTCTCACACACCCGCAACATCCTCGGTGGTTAAGTTGATGGTTAACTTGGTGGCTAATTTAATAGGATCAAAATCAGACGGTTCACGGCGGTTTTATGAGAGGGTTAAACTAACCATTTTTAATTAATTTAAGAATAACTGAAAATTCTTAAAAATCATCAGGATTTAAGGTTACAATTCAGGCATCAAAGGGAACATAAATTGAACGATATTCGATAGTGGACGTTTCCAAAAACTGAATTAAAACAACACTGTCATCCTTGACCGTTCACTTTGATGCAAATGATATCCGATTTAACCATGGACCGTCCATTTTCGGCTAAGCATATAGATATTTTTAATATATGAACCGGAATTTTGAACCAGTTATGTCTTCTGATTACGAATGTCGTTTCATAAATTTCGGTCAACTTACGCAGGTGACTTCTATTAGGCAACCCACTTTGAAACATAACCCCGAGCTTTTTGCCACGACAGTGTTTATATGAAATTAATATAATAATACTTATAATTTTGAAGATACTAATGCCCCCATTTATCTCACTCTCGTTTCTCAGAATGAAGCTCTCAATTGAACTATTTTCACCTTTTGAGAAGGTTTTTATTAAAAGTAATAAGTTTACTTAATTTTATGCTCCATTAAATTTAGTTTTAATTTCTTATAATTTATTTTCGACATTTTGAGACACATTAATTTAGTCTGAGTTTGGTCTAAGTTCAGTCTATCAGTCTCTGTTAATCAGATTAAATGCGGCTTTTAAGGGTAAAGGGTCAGCGGCATTTCCACTCTGAAACCTCTCGATGGGCGAAATGCATATAATAATATAGGATTTCGTAGACTCTTTTTTCAGACAAAGTCATTTCTTATTCGACCTGATATAAAGGTAGTATAGTCAAACTTTTTAAGCTTTATGGATTTATGTCCCCATAATATAGGCCATATCGAGGCTTATCGGTTTAAAACTAGGGATTTAAAAGACTCATTATTCAATATATTTTCAATGAATTTATTGCTGAACAAGTGAACTCAAAAATAAGGTCGTAGTGCGACCGTTCACTGTGCAATCGTAGCACTCAAACTTGTTATCACTCGAAACATTAGCAATTTCACTCATATTCGGTATCACTCAAAATAGTCGCACTCAGATATCTCAATTACTTACCATGTTACTGCTACTTTTGATTTTTGTTTCTGTCAGAAACTGATTTGAAAAGTTTTTTGAAAATTAACTTTTTGTTTGGAACATGACTGCTAATCAATCTGTCGTTGTATCATTATTTAACTTGAAAACTGAATTGATTAAGATTCTGGATGTCCTTATGTATTAATAACTAGGCCTAAAGAAATATGGGTCGGTCAATGTTGAGAATCAACTTGAGATGTAGAGCTCAGTAACTGAGCCTCAGTTTCAATGCTAAAATGTTAGCTTAGAGACAAGTTCACACAAGTGAATATTAAGTCCCAGTACCCAGTGTAGTCACTGTAGTCATCTGGAATGAGGAATTTCCGGAAAATTGTTCGAAATTTCAAATCTAGGGTGAGGACAAAATAGTTTCTAACTAAAAATTGGGTGCATAGATAAATGTCCACAATAAATTACCGGGGGTTACGAAGTGAACTCACCCTATAGACCTCCGCCGGAGGGGGATGAGGATAAGGATGCCTGAGGGTTTGTACTGAGATGGGTAGTAGGTTGACCGGATGGCATATACCGTCTAATATACGTAACACCTGCGACTACCATATGGCCCTTAACCTGCATTGATATCAAAGAATTATATTAATTGCATTCATATTTAACAGTTGATTTACTAAATATTACAAAATGAATCTTGAAAACACATTCAATGATACAAAATTTCTCTGAAACTAAGAATTGAGTCAGATTTCGCTTCTTGGATTTCGGATATTTAATAAATTACCACAACCTTGAATAATCATAAAGTCTCTCGATATAGATTTATCGATATAGATTTAAACCGTTGAGGGCCTATTCAAACTTTAGGCATTCAAAAATTTCAATTCGAAAATTTTTAAAATGTGCTGAAATTGGCAACATAGGTTTGTATCTGACTCACATAGTCAGCTGAAATTTTAAAACCGTTCTCAGATGATTTTATCTTAACTTACTTTAATTTTTAGAAATTTTCAGACGTAATTTCAGACTGCGACGTTGAGCGAAAGTTCAAAAACTCTTTATGATAGGAGTTTTCTAAAAACTGTTTGTCCAAAATTAGGATTTCACAAATTTTTCGGTTTATCTGTTCGTTTATCCAATCTTCATCTTCCCTTATCTATTCGTTCTGGGCATTTTCGGGTTAAGAATGTTTCGACGAGAGATAATTTGAATCTGTCAAATGGTTTTTGGTCGGATCAAATTTGATTCGTCATGTGACCACCGTGGAACAGATCATTCAAATGTATAAACTGTCTAACAGAATAAAAAACCCGAACTCGTGACCAAAGAAAATGTTATGTAATGTACTGGGTAGATAACGTGGAGTTTTGAACTTTTAAAAGATGTTCACCTTAACGACTACGACAGAATTTCTGAACTCAAATAGTACCTCACACTCTGAACTCCAATCGGCAGTTTTCGGGGCCTGAATCCGCCTAATTCAATGAAAATCCAGCAAATTGAAATTTCCAAAAAAACTGGATAAGTTTTCCAAGATTTGCCAAGATTGCTGTCATTTGGCCACTAAAAACTACTCCGACTGTATCATTTAATCGGTCGGAATGAGGCGTTCATCAAAATTTGACCTCAAATCGATTTCAAAATGACCTCGATTGACCAATCAACACTGGGTTAACCTCAACTTCACCCCCAATATCGAAGGAGTCATTCGGAATGACTCATTCCTATTAATGATTTAAACTGTAAATATCATAACCTATTAGAAATATTCCATAGGAAGCACGATTTCCAGCTAATTTCACAATTTATTGCAAGATCATCTCCTCTCAGAGCCGTTCATCCCCAAGGAATTAATCCCTTTGAAGGTTGAGGCCTTTACGAATCCGCATCTCTCGTACTCTCCCAGTCTTAATCCGTTATTTCTTCTCAGATTTAACAGTCACAAAACATCTGAACCAAGTTTTACCACTTGAGCCAAAATCATTCTGATTTCTATGAACAGGAAACTTGCTTATTCACGATGAATTTTTGATTTCAACTTGAATTAAAAAATAATTTAATGCGATGCACCAAATAAATACTTTTTAAAAATAATGTAGTTCAACTTGATTTTAACATGGCTTTGAATTTAAGATAGAAATCGAGTTTCCAACTCAAGAATGCTCGTTTTCCACCAAAAATTCACGCCAAAAATTATAATCTATAATCGGTCATACACTTTTTGAGAGATTTTAAATAGAAGCCTTATATAAACTTAATGTAATACTTGAAATGCACAGAAAAATGGCATCAATAGGTTTTTTTAAAGCCAAAAATGGACAAAAATTACCAAAAATGACTAAAATTTCGTTTCCATAATGCTTAAATCGACCTCGGAGGCAATTGTTCTGCACGGTCATATGTGAAATATTTTGAAAAATGACTTTTAGTTCAAATAAGAGGTTCAAATTCAAAAGAACTATTTATCATTGTGTCTCGAAGGACCGGTTTTGATTTAAACAAGTGTAAGATCCAATCGGTCAAAATAATTTTAAAAGATTCTCAAGCCTGGATTATCGAAATTTGGTTTATTTTTGGGCTCTTTTCTCAACTTTCGCATTGTCAAAAAATTTTGGTACGAAAACTTCTTAGATTAATTCTCTATAAGGAAATGTAAAAATTCCTACTCAAAGCTTACAGAAGTCATTAATATGCAGTCGAGCACTGGTTCGTAATGAGGTTAAGGATTTGCTTCTAAGTACATTTTAACTGTTGCGTCGCTTTTGGACATATGTTCTGTCTACAGGCTACTTTCGCTGAAACCTTCAGCTTATAAAAAATATCTAAAAGAATTCTCCGCGAAATTCTATGGCGCGTTTTAGATAGTCGAAAGCTAGGCCGGAAGTGAGCCGGTTATGGTCATACTACTGATTTTACGAAAGTCTAGAAATGCCACCAAACTTTTGGTTCCATTATGGTCCATAGTTTATGGATCAAAGGAACCAGAGTAAAAATTTTCTAAGCACCTAAAATGTCAAAAAGACAAAGCGTCTGTGAAACTGAACAATTAATGATACCCCCACTGTTCCATGTTTAATTCGCAAGATTGCTGTTTTTGATTTTTTTGACTTCGAAATGACATTTTTAATGATTAAGGCAACCGTTATAAACACTATAAATAGAATTTCTGAACCGTCAAAATGACTGGCTCCAGATGCCAAGCATATTTGGTTAAACGATCCTCAAAATAGAGATTATCTTGGGATTTACATTAAGGATAGCTGACCATTTAAGGCTCAGCTTGGCAATGATATACAGAGAATATATTATAGAAGATATTGCATCACCGTAATTGATGCCACATCCTCTATTTCGATAACGCTATATTCAAACTTTCTAAAGTATATAGATCTTGAGTCATAGTTTTGTGAACTATGCTATACATAATTCTGAGTTAACCACTTCAAAATTTCACATTATTTTGATAAGACCCCCTTCAAGACCTCTTTGCACCATCATTTCTAGTACTCGTACCATTTTCTCTTAGATCATCTCTCAGATCATCCCCTTTTTGCATTTTATCAAAGGTTTATATATTTCTGTTTATCTCTTTCCGTGTTTTCTTCAAAATTGAAAATGAATTGTGATAAATGCAATCGGTTTCGCCTCGGGCGATGTGAATTCGATTCGGAAACATTAATTTAATTAGATTCAACCCCTTTTAGATATTTGAATGGTCATGTGACTGCACCTCTGAGGTCAAACCAACCAATTCCAATTTCAAGAACACGTTGTTCAACATGGGTCACATGACCACAGCAACGAACAAAAGGATCAAAACGACTACTTCATTAACCTTGACTTTTGAAATTTTAATTCGTACCTACGTTCAATAAGGAGTTATCGGTCCGCAGTCCGCCTTTTTAAAAATTTGTTGGTCTGCGCGGACCAACGTTTCGGTCCGCGGTTCCCTGCGTTATCGGGAAGTAGAATAGGTATAACTAAGATGTCATGTTTGCTTGAATTGATGCAAACCAATCGTTGAAAATGATTCAGAATTCCCTAGGAATTAAGATTTTCTCGGATATCGAAATAGCGTGGGTGACCCTCTAATGCGTAGGTGAATCACCTGATGGTATGCTCTCAAAAATCCTGAATGTGATATGTTCTCTTATTATACTGAATATTTATGTATGGATTATGGACCATTATTAAAAGTGAAGATGACCCATTTGAACTCATGCAAAATCGTATAAACCTATGTGCGTCGGATGCACTGCGACATTGCTTTTACAGCATTCTCCATATCAACATTATGTAACATAATAGACTGTAGACGTTATGTTGTCACTTGTATAACCTTATGGGTCTATTTATCCTAGATAACTTAACCCAAGATAAGTCCAATGACGCTTTTTGCATTTCCTCCTGCAAAGAAATTAAATATTAAAATTAATGCACAATGATAGACATTTTGAACTCAAATGTGATCAATTCTACCGAACTTTTACCACAACTATATTCACTGATTCGCTTAAAATCGGGACTCCTTAAAATCGGGAATTTCTGGATTTTTTTCTCAAATATTTTTATAATTTGAAATAATTCACAAACAAAATATAAGTTTGATCTAGAAAAGGTGATCTCATTCAGGTGAATTGTATGCCCATCAATCGACATAACAATTTGTTACCCACTAATAACCAAATTATGCTGAGTCCTTCATTGTCACTTTGGAGACTGTTGAACGGGATCGAACTTCGATTAGAACTTCCTTGTCGTGTCCATTTATTAACTGCGCGTTGTCGACTCAATAATCGCCGTTTCATACCCTAAACATGATTTGACCGTAAAAATAAGACGAAACCAAAAAACGGTAAAACTCACCAAAATATTATTTCAGACAGTTTTCTTCGTTATTTCCAAGTTCAATCATTATTCAAATTCTTTGCTGCGTGCCTTTTGACTTATTCTATCCTCAAAGATGGTCATTGGAGCTTTCAATTTCTCGGAAATGACGATTTTGTCAAAATTGGATATTTTGTCATTATTCTGATGCGGGATTGGAAGACTTTATTCATTTTTAATGACTTGGAACATTGGTGCAGGGCTGATTATTCCGCTAATGCCCCTAATCATAAGTGATCTTCAAAGTCTTTATTAAAATAATCTTCAAATTCTCCTTTCAAGAATTCACCAAGAAAATATCACTGTCTGGTCAGTGGTCACTGTTCTGAAAAAAAAGAAGCCTTTTGGAAAAAATGGATCATCAAGTGAAAATGACCGTCCTTTATTTTTGGACCGTCTAATTTCATTAAGGCCGGTAATCAAATAAAAAATCCCGTCCAATAGTCACTTTTGTTAAAACTCACTTACTTGAGCGCTTATAAAATAATTCTCGCTTATCAAATGGTCGATGTCCAATCGTAACTTTTAGGAATCAGGATCTCAGCAAAAATATGTCCTATGATAATCAGACGGCCGTCCACGGGCAGAACACGCTGTCCGGGCAGACACTCGTCCATGGAGACCTGGTTTTTACCGATGATCCCTTCACTTCGATATTTTTTGCAGTTATATCTTTTCCTTAAATACTTTTTGAAATAAATTTTATGAATATAGAATTTGAATAGAGAGTTCACTAGCTAAACTTCAGAGAGAACTTATGTCACAGAAGTCTTTAGTTTAGCTGACGTCACATGTTCGAATCGACGTTCGAAAGACGAGATTCTATACATGTACATGTATGCGCAAGTATGCATAACATTTTGCATTTCGTTAAATTATAAAATAATGATTAGTGCAAAATAGCAGGGAATGTCACAAAACACGATTATTCAGAATCGAATATTTTTCATTAATTCTAATGATGTACCATCTATAAAAAATCTCACCTATATTAACTGCTTCCATTTGCGAGTCCCAGTAAATCGGTTCATGGACACTTTTTTGTGATTTTCAATGTTTATCTCACAACGATCTGAGCACTAAATTTAATTCACTGAAGATTTCAACTATATATGCATTTCATCTGTATATAGGGGGTTGGAAATTAGAAAAATTAATATGGCTTGTCAAATATGATTTAATGTATCTAATGAACAAGTTGGCTTGCCGAGAAACTTTTCTTGGTTGACAGTTACAGTATGGCCCCGATTCGGTAGCGAATATGTCACCCTGTATGTGAAACCAATAGTCATACATTATGAGTCATAATTTATGAACCCATATATTATACATACTTTAAATGATATATGTTAATGTCGGACAAATTATCATCTGAAATAGTTTCTTAAATAAAAATCGATAGATGATTGAACGATAATCAACGATCATCTGTAAGAGATGATCTATTTCATCTGATCCATTTGAAAGACTCATGTTTCATCTTGAATGAAGTCTAATACCTATTAACCGAGTTTTTGGCATTCAAATACTGTTTTTATTAAAGTATACAGTTTTAAACTAATCTAGGTTTCATTGTATGTACCAAATAGTTCATATACTCTACCCTCTGGGACATAGATGTTTTGTAAAATTTTGCACCACCCATACCCTTTTTACCTCCTCTTTACAAAACATTTCTGTCCCTGGCGGTAGGTATGGCCCTTGAAAATCATACCGTAAAAACGACCCGTAAAAACGTACAATCTTCGAGATTATACACGATTCCAGTAAATGGTCAATTGTACGATCACGCAAAAAAATACGATCTTGATAAATCACATTCCCAGAATCTGAAAAAGTACTTTCTCCATATTGGGGACTTTCAAAATTATTTCTGATGAATCCATTGTCCACTTTGTCCTCCATAATTTGCACTTTTTCGAGTTGTTCATTCAATCATTTCCTTAATAATATGAGGTTGAATTCGTACTTTGAATTCTGGTGGTTTTTAGGGTAAATTGGGGTGACCCTAGGACAAATCGGGAGCAACTCGGGGGTAATTCGAGGGTGAAACATAATGTTTCATGGCATAATACTATCGTGGTGTAATCGGTCAATTATTTTACCAGAAAAATAAAGTTTGGTTAGCTAAGGGCATGTGAGGGCAAATTGAGGGTAACTTATGATAAATATCAACCTTGTCTATTCTCTGAAATAAATCATTCTCAAAAATCTGTTGATTAATTGAAAGGGATAAACTTTTGTGGTTTTCTTTTTACAAATCTTTATGGTTTTTGAATGTCATTCAGAGATCTGAACTCACGTGTACCGCCTCAAGTGCACCGACAAGGTTATTATGTGAGCATGTCATATCGGACATTTAGGACATTTACAGGACATTTTGACGAGTCATCAATGTCGGTCAGATTCTACATTACTAAGATATTCTGGGTCACGATAATACTATGGTTTCACAGTGGACAGTATTTATCAGAACGAAATACCAAAGTAGACGGTCTTTCGAGTCTGAACGGAATTTTGACCGATTAATTTCAAATTCGAGGGTGGTCCAGATTTCGAAACCGACGTCCGCCTAAACTCTTCCAGAAATTCGGAAAAGTTTTCATTTGATTTGCTTATTTAAGCTACGGCGATCTGCATTTTTGCTTTTATGTCAGCCATTTCAAAATTTATTTCCTCACAGTCACCGAGAATGTGAGTATCGGTGTAGTAAGAGTGTAGTATTACGGTTTCACTAATACCTTTGATTCTTCATATTAGGCTCTCTTAATGTGACTTCGTTTCCCTTCAGGACATAATATGTCGCGTGAATAGATTCGGGACGAAAACTTGATCAATAATGTCAATACTGCCCCAATTTTAGGGGAAAATTGGGTAACAAAATGATGGGTGAATGAAAAAAGGGATAACACATTAAAGTTTTACACTTTCAGATGATTTTGTATCTAATAAAAAAATAACCGATATTTCAGTATTCCGGAAGGTGGAAAACTCATCCATGTTTGAAAATTGGTCCGGAAACGTTTTCCATAAAATTCGATGAGAATTTGATGGATTCATGCACCTAAAAACCTGATTAAACTTGGTCTATCGTGGAAAGAAGTTACCGTTTCTTTTGAAAATGGACGGTCCTGGGTCTAAGCTTGACCGTGCACTTTAGAAACCGTTTACTTTGAACTTTAGTCTCTGAGATTCTGATATAAAGATTATCCAGAATTCAGTTTTAATTTGCGAAAGTGGTCTTCATAGAATCAATATGAAACAGTAAATTGACCAATGTACAGTTAAGTTGACTTTTATACGACTTATACCTATCAAATAATAAACATATGGATCAGTCTTAATGAATGAATCCTTATATCATATAATTTATATGATTCAAACTGTATGCTGCATATAGTATAATGAATGTGGATGGTCCCAAAAGTCGTCGGGCTGGATGAACACCAGCTGCAGTGTTTGTTACGAACTGCCTCGGGTCGTTTATGGACGCGTCCGCAGTCCGTTTTTTAAATCATTCACTTTCGTATCTGCCCGTCATTTTTAAGTGATCTGTGAAGAGAAGTCTGGAAATGGGTTCAACCACATACTCGACCCGATAACACTCATTTTGTTGCCAAGGCCAAATGTCAAATGTTTGGCCTGTCTAACGGACGTATAACTGGCAATTACTGAGAACTCATTGAACAACTGATGTATGACACTCAACCGAATTTTGATAGCCCAATACGAAAATGCAGGAATTCTTATTTCACCTTAATTTCATACCGTTGTTCACTATGAGATGAAACCTTCGAAAATCTCTAAAATTCGTTCATTCCATTGAAATCTTTTGTTTCAATTTATTCAACGCAACCTGCTTTATTAAACATGGAAACTGTGAACGTCAAATCCAAGAATGAATCGCGGTTAACTATTCAAATGACGAAATATTGACGTCACAATCCTTTCTAGGTTTCAGACACCGAAGGTTCACAAAAAAGTATAGGTGTTACACATTAGTTAAACAATTATATACAATTGATTACGTATTAGTCACAGAATTAGCCAAAAGAGAACAAAGAAGTAATTGACCAATAGGATGATTGACCAATTATGGCGCCAAAGAGCAATTATTGCATATAAAAATGCTCATTGTAGCTGAACCATTATCATAATGAATCGACGAAAATTAAATTTCGAAAAAATAGATAACTTAAGGACTAACTTTTTTTTCAAATTTTCACTTTATAATAATAGCCTTTTTAAGTTTTCAATAACATCACCAAATGAAAAAACAGAAAAATTCAAATGAATCGGTGTAAATACAATTTTCGGTCTGCAACGCAGACTCTGCATCATTAAATCCTCATTTCCGTTTGCAGTCATCTGAGGCCAAGATTGATATGATATATTTTCAACACTATGTATAATTCATTCTCAGAATATTAAAAACGAAAATTACGCTCGGATGAAACATGGTAATGAACTAGTCGGTTGCATTATCGGCTTAGAGAAATCCAAAAACTGGTGAAATTGGTAAAAAAACAGAATTTATCGTCCTTTTTCAACCCTCACTGGCAAATTTCCGAGGCATTCTCAGAAAATTGACAAATAAGGATAAAAAACAATGAATGAAATACAGTGCTTCGATAATGGGATGATCTCTAAATCAAGTGCTTGGAGACAAATTTCAGGTTAACACGGACGCGAACGCCGGATATTATTGTTGAAAAATCCGGGGAGAAATCATCAATGTTACTCTAATTCAGAGCAATATAAAGTTGATAATGATACGCAGCTGATTGTTATTGTGTCGATTACTGTCACACTTGTGACACTTGGAGTATTGTTTCTTCTATGCCCTGTTTGTAATTCAAAAGGTTGAAATTGATTTAATCGTCGGGCGTACCCTTAAAAGTCTTCATAGGTTCTGGTAAATCCTTATCTCGATCGTGTCAAGTTCAAATGGGGTCAAAGGAATCTATTCGTTCGGAGCCTTATAATCGCTCCGTTGATTGGGCAGTCCGTGGTTCCCTTCTTGCTACGAGCTTTATAAATCATGATTTATGTCATTCTGAACTGTACTAATAAAATGTTTTGACCTCTGTTGAACCGAACAAATCGAACAACAAAAATTGTAAAAAAAAATACGAACAGTACGAACACCGTGAGCCGTTCGAACAACGAACAGATCGAAAATTTTTGTTTTGTAGAAACAGGAATACCGAACCGTTTGAACACGATTTTAAATGTCGTACAGAGCGAACAGTTCGAACTTCAAGCAGCTAATGTTCGGTGTTTATTATACCCTGCCTATTTGTTGACCCTGTCACGTTTGTCTTCTCTTGTGTCCGTCTACAATGGTCATTCGTTTGACTTTTGTGAACTTTGACCTTGACGAAAAATTTCAATTCAGCAGATTTCTGAAGGTCCCTGCCTAAAACTGTCTCCTGATAAGAATAATCAAATAGTGGGGTCACGTAATTGTATCGTCCTTCAGGGCCCGTCCTTGAACCAAAATATTCTAAATCAAACAGTTTGGTCTATCTATTTAACCCAGTACTCAGCCAAAAATTCAAATTATTCTGAAAAATGAAAAACGAAAAGAAATCAAATTCAGATTTTTTAAAATTAGGGCTGCCAAGCGCTAAATGGTTAATTGCCCCAGCACTATTCGCAGTGACATTACGATACGCTCCGTATGCCGTCTACGGTAATACCAGAATCTACGATAAAGAAGTACCAATATCGATTATTGATAATTTCCTTTCTGAAGAGAATGTTCAAGAACTTCGCGACTGGATAAAAGATGAGCGACGTTTCGCAACCGCTATTGAGGCCGCGACCCAGGGTGTCGTCTCTGTTGGCGAGGAGGAACCTATTCTACCCGATGGCACTTGTGAATCAACCGAATTTTCGAGTGCAAATAACATTTTCTGTCACGTTGCAGGCAGATCAGACATTTTCAAACACTATGCCGCCACTGGAGGGTGGTACGGCGCAAAAGAAACTTTGAAAAAGTTGTTTTCGTCAATTTATACGTTTATCAACTACTATCCCGATCGTGTCAAAGATCCCGTCATTCAAAAACTGTTCAAGAGTGAAACCTATCAAAAAGAAGTTAAGAAAATTTGCGCAGCAGGTCTTGGATTCGAGTCACCCGCTGAGTGGTCAGAAAAACATGAAGATATTCACTTTCACCCGCTCCAAGTTAATATAGTTATGATTCCACCAGGCATGGATTTACCCCTGCATCAAGACAATCAATGGTTTTGGGGAACCAATCAGAGAAGCGCTCCCGATTGGCTTCTTCATGTCATGAAAGAATCCGGACGTTTTGATAATAAAATGATTCCACAAGCACAGGGCGTTTCATATCTTCATGGCACCGCGGAAGACCCAATTTATAAAAATGGCGGACGATATTTGTACTATCCAAATGGTCCTGGTGCTCCAGTGAAATCAATTCCACCAAAACGAGGACAAGCTATTATCATGGACGGCGGTCGTACTATTCATGGCGTTGAGCGGACACATCCTGGTCATGTTAGCGGACATCTCCGTCGTGGTGGCTTCAACCGTATTGAATATCAAGGAAATGAGACTTGGTACATATTATCCGATGATGATCTTGTTGACGTCTATCAAACAGACGACTTCAGAATGACCTTCGTCTGGCGCGGTCTGTGCTTTGAAAACGCCGAACAAGAAGCCAAGTTTGAAGCCGAGTTAAAAGCAGAAGACTTCACCGATAATGAAGAAATCTTGAAGATACTTGTAGATGATCTTCATAAAAGAGGAAAATTGGCAAAGGGTAAAAACTTGGAGAATATGAAGCGGAAAGATTTAATTCGAATTTTGCAAAAAGTTTACATGCAATATCCGCTGGACACTCCCGGAGCTTGGTTCCCAATGAACTACTGTGCTCTAGGCTATCAAAAACCATGGTTGACCTGGCTACTATCGCCATTTTGTCAAGATATTAAACCGAGACAACCTCTGAATGATGAATTTCCACCAGCAAAACCATTTTGTGATCCACTCGGAAGAGTCAACCGAAATACAAATGTCAACCGAAATACAAATTGCCCAATGAGCTAAATCTGAACAAAAGTCATCAACTCAAATATCTTCAACTCTACTTTTGTACCCTATGTTAAACGTTTACCTTGTCAAAACTGTAAATAAATATTCAAACTTTGAAAATTATGAAAACTTTCTTGACAGTTTAAAGTTCGAACTTTGTCCACGAAGCAGAATAGCAGATACAAACTTTGAAGTTCCCGATAAATAAGATCATCTAGACAGTCACGCGAGGAGGGTCCAACTTGGATCTTTGTTCAGCTGTCGAAAGTGAAGCAGGGCCAGGACCATGCCGCAAGGTTTAATTATTCGGCAATATAATGATAAGTCAGCATTCAAAATAAAACGGTTTAGCAAATTTTAAGTGTGATTTGGTCAAACAATTGAGGTTGCATTTTTTATTTAGTATAGGTCGTTTTGGCACATTGAATCAAATATATTTATGTTTGGCCCCTTTCGAGTTGAAATTCTGAACATAAATCAATAAAAATTGTCCAATTTAATTTCAAACATAAGTGAACAAACGGTATTCATCCAAAATGCAGATCCTTCAATGATTTTATAGATCTTTATTCAGCAGAGATGTACAATCACCAATTTCGCCGTTAATTTGGCGTTCTCGGTTTCAAAACGGCAACATAAAAAGCAACCGATTAGTTAGCAAAATAGGTGAAAAACTCCAACCAAAGGTCAAAATAACCATCGGTTGTGACTTTTTTAAGATTTTTTTAACGTAAATGCAAACGAAAAAACCACCACAACCGAAAACAAAAATGATGTACTGGTCGATCCTTATCTCTGAACGTAATCTTTACGATTAAACGTTGAGAAAAAAGTGATTTTTTTGGCTTAAAAAAATGAAAAAAATCTGCAAGCGATTAATTTTTTTCGGTTTCAGCAAATCGGTGGCTTTCGGTTTTCGACTATAGTGCTACTGAAATCGACTGCGAAATCCGTTTGTAACCTTTTAACTATGACCTCGGTTATTGTACATCTCTGTTAGTCACAATGAATTCACTATGGAATCACCAAGGCGAACAAGATTTTGAATCACTTAAGTCAGGTGAGCCTATGGAAATTTTGCCGATTATGTTGAAATCACAATAAATCTGTTATTGATTTTTCCGCTTTCTCAAGGCTGAATTTTACGTTTATTCTGTCTTAAAACTGTGTCATTGAAATGTCAGAGCGCCGTTCCACTCT
>SCLD01032540.1:0-17488 GCA_004367895.1 Oikopleura longicauda
TCACTTGTTGGAGCAATAAATAATTGCGTTAATATTCGATTTTTCTTCAGAGAAAAACGAGCATGAACTTGGCGCAAATGTTTGCGTTCTAATAAAATCAAAACGATACATTCGTCGAAGCCTGGTTAGCGTTAGACGTTTGTCTAGACGTGGTTTTAAATGTATAAGAGATGATGAACGAATTATTACGAGACAAGGGTAATATCGAATAACAATAAAAATTTATTTTAATTCATTTTTTCAGCATTCACTGACTTCCTTAGCAAGTATTTGTCTCTACCCCTTTTTGGGCAAACATTAGCGGTGACACCAAATGGACGGTTCCACTGTGACACAGCCACGCCATCAGATAATGATAAAGTCAAACAATGGGTGACTGCAAACCGCTGGTGTTTCATTGAAAAGTCACGAATCTTCGCCCAGTACAAACTGGCGCGGTTTCTAATGGACGTTCAATTTGATGATCTTGTTGACGAGGCCCAGTCGCAACTGTTCAACAAAATGTCTGAGTTTGCCAACTTTTGTTCGTTTCTCGAGCGTGCCGATCAAACTAAGGGCAGTGGCATAACACTGGTGCATTACTTTGTCGATGTACATGTATACATGGCCAGTCTCGATTGGCGATTACACGATCAAATACGCATGACATATCTGAATCCGGGACACCGGAAGTGCCTCGGTTTTCAATTATTGAAGCACTTGAAGAAGAATGACATTACGAAAAAGTGTAAGCGCCCTTATCGGCTCTATTGCCGTCGTAATCATAAATAAAACAAATAACGCCCGTTATTTATAGCCCTTCTTGTCGATATCTGTGTCGAAGTTGTCTCGCGCCTAGCAACATACTGGCTGCCACGATACTTACTGCATATTCGTGGCGTTGTGTCAGGGTTAAATTTAACGTCAACGATTTACTAACAACGCATCATGCAATAATGCTTTAACCCATTTGAAAGAAGTTACGGAGCATGCTACTGAAACAGTCACGCCAATATCTAGGTTGTCCGTGTTAACTTTATTGCCGTCCAATGCAACAACGTCCAAACCAAAACGAATCCGTCCATTTTATCAAGGACGCGCTGTATATCGACCCACTCCATTAACCACGACGATCATTGGGGACAAAGATGACGATGGAAATTTATTCACACACATGGACGATTACGAGTATCGTAAAAAGTATGCATATTACCGAAACTCGCTTTTCATTGATCATCATGGCGGGGGGCCGTTCCGTGCGTTTCTGACAAGCAGGGAGAAACATGACCAACTTTCGTGCTTAACACTATGGACGGATTTGGAGCGGTTGCGGACCAACTTTGTTGGCTTGGAACAAGTTGAAGTGATACGCGAGAAACAGTTCATTATGAAATTTTTCTCCGATCCCGATTATTATGAGGCGATCCCTGAGTTACTACGGCACAAGTCAGACATGATGGCAATGCGTCTCGAAGGGTAGATGGATTAAGTCCTTGTCTAGTGTGCTAACAATCGTTAAGGTGTCTCGCATTCCCATGGCAGCTTCGCAAACTACAGAAGCATTGCATGGAGAGACTTTACACTACCTGGATTGACTATCAATTGTGCGATATAAACAACTTTGCCCAGCTTACAGACACATGCCAGTATACTACTGTTTCTCAGCTTGAAAAACGTTTCTTTTCGTTTTTTCGTCCGCTTAGTAAGACCACCACCATGCTACCGCGCGCTCAAACTGCTTGTAGAAAACGAGACATACCTGCGAAACCAGGTATGTGACACTCACTTATTCGGAAGTGACGAATAAGTTTGACTACTACTTGTCTAACCAGTTACAATAACTTATCAATTCAGTTTTAGCACGTGCACAAACGACAGTTGGACGAAGCAGAACTTCAATGACAATTGACAGTAAAAAGACAAACGAAATGATTCAGCGAACGCAGCGTGCATTTTCAATTACAGGAAACATTGAGTTTGGCAATATTCATTCTTTTATCAGCAACGTACAAAACTACGAGTCTGACGATGAGGGTGCCATTAAACCCGTCAAACTACCGACATTTGTCAGACAACGTACGTACGATTCAAAGACATTGGCTGGCCTAAGCAGTAAACAGTATCCCCTTGAAGGTAAAGACCATTTTTGAAATTTTTGTATTCCTCTTGAATCACAGGTCCGCCAGTATATCGCCAGCGTCGTACATTGATTCGCAAGAAAGAACGCGCAAAAACGCCATCTTACTTGAAATCGTCAATCCGCAAGAATGGCCAGACAATCAAACGGCCGACCATCAGACCAAAGCATTTGGCCGACTGCATACGCGATCCGATTCATTTTGAGTTCTTCCGGCGTTTCGCCAAAGAATTCAAGTTTGAGCAGCTGATTCGATTTTGGCGTGCTGTTGAATCTATGAAAGAAATCGACGATCCGCACGTTCAACAGGCGAAAATTATTTCCATTTGCAATACATTCTTTCCACACGGTAAGACTTGTTAATTTCTAGAGATTAGAATAAAATTAAATCACAGGCACAAATGGCTTGGGAATTGACGCCCAAGTTCTGAAAGATCTGAGCAGAACTGAGCCCGAAAAGGCAACAATTGCAATGGTGGTTTCAGCACAGACGACGGTGATGAAAGTCATGGAGGAGCGATGGGGTGAAAAATATCTGTCCACGTTTGCTTCACGCTCCGCAATGAGTGGACCATTCAGTCGTCTTGATAAGCCAGACTTTTTGAGTGGCAAGACATCGGAAAACAAGCGCACACGGAGTGTTTGGACCATGTTCTTCGCATTTTTTCGACGAAGTGGCATTTTTATCAAGTACATGAAAATGGCGAAAATTCGCAAGCAATTTGAGCTTTATTTGACAACAATTGGACGCGATCCTCAATGCTATCGTAAAGAAGGCTGGTCCGATATAAAAGCAATTCAACTTGATTCTGGCTTGACGCATGACATTGTGTACCATCGACGCCGCCACAATGGCTCGTACATTGTCGGCGAGTTTGTCTTGAATGACTTTCGTTTTTGGCGTGAAATCGAGTGTTTCAAACGTCAAGCCACCTATTTGAGTAATAGTGCTGGGTATAATGCAATGGACGAGGAAATGCTTCGTGATAAAGCACGACTCATTTGTGATCAGTTCTTGTCATCACCAATTTTACCACGATGTCGGGTCAATGTGACAATGGATATGGCGTCGAATGTAATCGAAAAGGTCAAACTCGGCATGATTGATCAGACTTTATTCTATGAGTGTGCAACCCGTGTCTTTCCTCTACTAATCCATCATTGGTCCCACTTTTGCAACAAGCGACATAAGTATGTGCCAAAACGTCAACTGGTTTCATTGAGGCGTCAATTGGTTCTGCAGAAACGACGGGATAACTTATCAGTGAAACTCAATCGCAGTGAAACTGCAAAGCCATCCTTGAACATGAACATGGATAACACCCCGCTGATTGATTATAACGAGCCCAGTCGTTTCCACGATTGCTGGCAAAATGCGTCAAAGACTTTAGGTGCAGTACTAGTAATTTATCAGTTCAAACTTGTTTCGTTTCAGACGATACACCAGTCGTGAGCTTCTCATTGTCAACTGGAATGCGAGTTACACTTCCAATCAAACCAACAATGGTCAACCCCTCGTCAGTTGGCGGTGGTGGCTCTCGAATACGAATAAATAGTTTCAAAGCATCAGTAGAACTGTCGCAATAAAAATGTGGTTTATTAAAATTCTAGACAAATCAAGTCACCTGACATAATATTTGGCTATCTGGCCTTTATAAATTCAATATAAATTTATAAAAGGAGTGTTTCGAAAATCTAATTTGACAATCTGATAATACAAGGATTTGACTCGACAGTGTGCTCCATATAATGACACTAAAGAGTACTACCACAGCGTAGTATACTTTTTCGTCCAAATTGTGGCAGCTTGCGGCTGTTGAAGCGGTGTGTGTGTGTGTTCCCGTATTTTCATTAAAATATCAATTACAAATTTCATACTGGACGTAGTAAAAAGTGGATGGACTTATCTCCTCAACGCATCTGCCAATTCTTTTTTACACGCACGCACACACACACACCCTCACTTCACATCTACTAATTTTAGGCTGAAACTTAGCCGACCAAATACACTTGAACATCATTGTTTGGCGTCCTAATCGTGTTTCAACAAATTACTATTATGTACTTGTGCATCAGCGGCACTTCGTCATTTGTGCAGCGAAAAAAACGTGGCAAATAATAATCACTTTCCCAGTGCCAAAAATTCATTTTCCTGGTCTCTCAAGCAATTAATTTGAGCCGAAACAGGATTACCGGTTCTCTTTGCATATCACGACAGAGAATCGAGAGAATGACATATTCAGCGGAAATAAAGAAAAAGCGAGGGATGATGCAGCAAAAAGCAAACAAATAACTTAGTACATCATAATCACCATCGGGCCGAGTCCCGGAAACGGAAAATAAAGGCTAACTCGCGCAATTCAGCAGTGTCCTGAATCCGTTTTCAATTTCTGTTCTTTTTCTGTTTTATATATTTTGGGAAGCCAAATTTCAAAATTGGAGTTTGGAGTCGTGATGTCTGTCTCGTCACCGATAGAGTGAGTGGTGATGGAGGTGGTGGTGACACCCCGCAACCGAAAGAAGTACTTGACCATCAAGTTATGTTTATTCATGAGCCGTCGGCTTCATGTCACATAAAGTAGATGCTGATGAGCCCAGCGGGCATCATTTTATGTTTGTAGTGTAGTGTCAGCCCTCTCTCTCTCTCCCATCCCCTTTCACCGCGAACGGTGTATATTCTTTCTCGAGTGTTTTCAAGGTGGTACTTTTACTAGACCCAAGAGAAACGACGAGAGAGAGAGTAACAAACACTCTGAGTATATAATGGTGGTGGTGAGTCACCGGGGCCGAAAAAACTTTCTCTTCTCCTCCTCCACTATATCGCTCATCCCTTTCTTTTTTATTCATTTTTTAGCCATTTCGGAGCAGCGGCAGTCGCGCAGTCACCAAACAGACAAAAATCGTAACGAACCAAACCGGCAAAGAGATTACCAATCATTGAATTAGAGAAAGAAGAACGTGCAGATGGATCTAAACTAGCATGTAAGTCTTCAAGTTCACGTTATCAATCAATGTCCACTTCCAACGCTAATCTCGTGTCATCATTTTTGACACATTTCGTACGCAATGATTCATGATTAGTCCTAATCATGATCTAAGAAAAGTACTGTAGCTAGAAGTGCACCACAAACATGTCAATATTATTGGGAAGTGAAAAAAATGTACGTTGTAACCGGAAGTGTGCCATTCTAGTGTTGGTTTCCATATCTAATACAATTAACATGTTTCGCTGTTTTTAGTAGGCGCACTGGGCAAATTCAAATGACTCGTAAATATGAGTTATGATGCCACCAGTGGCACACTACCACCAGCCGCAGCAGCCCAGTTTCGCAGCTCCTCGTACGATGCACGCGACGTGCCTGAATTACCACCATCGCTGGAACAGTCCGCCGTTTCCCTTCTATCATGCGTCGCCATACTGACAATATTGTGCGTGTTCGGACTGGTGTGTCTCGTCGCATTATCACTCAAGTATCGCCATGTCACCCAAAGGTGAGTTTGTTTTTTCGTTTCGCGTCCATTTCCGCATCCACCACCACCACCACCACTCTCACTCTCTCCATTTCCATTTTCCGCGCAGCATCCCGCGCAACATGCCGCGCGTTAATCTGGTCTTATGATTCGAATCTGATTTAGACACGTGGCAATGGCGGGCCCAGCCGACGGGTGGATGAGTGCGACACTGGTTTTTGGCGGTGTTCTATGCTATGCCTCGATCTTGCCCCTTGGCGCGCGTGTCATCTACATTCTGGATTATGACAATGGTAAGGCAATCAATTTCGGGTTAAGCCCTTGAGGCACTTGGCACCGCACCATGTGAATGCATGACACCCTCGCCCCATCAGCTGGATTTGGTGTGCGTGGTGTAAGCTATGATCAATGCGTGTGCAACGTGAGAGAGAGCAACCCTTAGACCCTTATTAAGATTGGACTTTAATCCGTAAACAAGAAACATGTTGTGTCACATTTTGCACAGAATGAAACCTAAGGATAACAACGGCTAGGCGACAAGCCGGCACCGTAACTGGCAAAAATTGCTTTAGCCCTAAAACCTCTTTGTTTCAGATACACAAAGTCTCCATCGGCCCGAGTCCTATTTGCAATTGGGCGCGTGGCTATTATCACTCGGATTTTCACTACTACTTGGCGCACAGTCCGTGTTATCGTGGCGGCGGTGGAAAATTCAGAACTCGCACTTTTTTATTCGTTTAGAGTACTTGGGCGCGATCATATTGTTAATTGTACTCGGTAAGTTATCTGCACATGACGGCACTTAGACGCATTGTTTTGCGTTTTTTGTAACCGGTTTGACCTCTCGTCAAGTGGGGTGATACTATGCCGAGATAAAACAAGATAACATAGTATATTATAGTTGACATGGCCCAGCTGACACTGTGGCAGACGACTGATCCGTTTCATTGTTTGAGTGAACGCAGAACACCCGGCATAATCACGTGCAAAGTTCATTACTTGCCACTGTGGCTGTTGAGCAACTTCCTGCACAAGGTAATTGCAAAAAGAAACTACAAATTTGATTTATGTTTCGCTATGTTTTAGGGTGTTTTATTGTTCACCTCCATTGTTTACTCCTGGCGCATGCAGCTACAGTCGACTTCACGTTCGATCATGCGATCTATATCCGGATGTGCACTAATCAATGCATCGTTAAGCTGCGTATCCGTTTGTCTCCTGGCGCCATTAGTCTGCATTGCGAATGATTGGCCCGCATTACAGGTAATAAAGATTATAATCTAAGCTGTTTCTTGGCACCCGATCAGAAAAATCGTTTATACACCCTTACTTAGAGGTCCGGGCATTGCGCTTCGAATTTCGTTCCTTGAAAGCTAAAATTAACTTTTGGTGGGCCTACTTCAATTTCACAAAATCATTTTTTGTTCGCCCACTCCCATGACCACTTTGTAACCAATAACTAGGTGATGGAAACATGTTGTGAAAGGACCAATGCCACGGACAATGGCGCAAATGACTCAATAATTATCTCTTTAGCATCTTTCTCTCTCAATACTGATCGTCGCAACCACAACGGCTAGTGTTAGTTTACACTTCATCCCGGGCCTATTAAATGCACTTGACGAGCGACAGGATCAAATTGTTCGACTAAGAACAGCACCCTCATCATCACAGCAGCAGCAGCAACAACAACCACCTCACCACGCTAGTAATCGCGGCTCGCGATTGTTATTAGACGCACAAATTAAAAATTCAATGTTAAATATGCATCACCAGTCAAACAAGCAGCTCAATAATCAAATGCCAAGCGTAAGTTGATGCACTGATTATGGCCAACAAAAAATGTTCAACATTATTCGTAGAATCCAAAATCAACGAAAGCACTCGTCCGTTTGGGTGGTTTGATTAATAATCAAACTAATCATGATTTGGTGCGTTCACGCGAATTGATCCAGCATCACAAATCGTGTTCTTATCTGGAGCAGAATTCATCAGTTGAAATTGGCCGGCCAAATCCCGATACTCGCGGTATCGAACCCGGTAATCACGCAATAAAATATGCAATTTACTAAATTTGGTTATCGTTTAGCTCGATTCAGCCATATATCTACGTCAACCGCAGCAACCTCATCACACTACCACCAGCAACATAGACAGAGCAGACGTTCGAGCCGTAAATCACCCAGCCCAATCAGTCAAGGGCCTAAACAGCAGCTGAACCATATCTCAATATCGAACCAAACTCGAGTCAGAAAAAGTTTTAGCATGAACGACATGAAATCGTTCTTGATGCATGAGCGGCTGGTTGAGCAGCGAGAAGTTGAACTCGTCCCAGTTGAACCGCTGCGACATCAGCAACAATTTAAACCATTGATCACGCATTCCGTTACAACGCCGACCCTCTCGCCCAATTCATCCCTCACGAAATCGCTCACCAATGACGATAATATTGAAGAGGAGGAGTCAAGTCTAGGCCGCGGTTGAACTAAATTTGATGGTGGATACTTGAAAAATCAAGTCAGATTATGTCAACCTCGGGTAAAGCATCAAAAATGTGGCTGACACCGTCAATAATACGCTCGAATCGAATCAACTTTTTGAAACTTGGCTCTAAAACGGGCCTGTCAATACACAATGATGCTGTCATTATTTGAAATTATTACAAAAGCAACTCATTCCAATAATTCAACATGCCAACCAAAAATCTGAATAAAATCATAATAATTTCGTAGTTTACGATCACAGCACTTTGATTACTCATTCTGAGTTTAACGACGTTTATTCCCCAACTCGACTCCACTTGTAACCACTCCAGTATAGATTTCAACACAACTAAATGTGAGATTTCCGTGAAGAGTTGTGTAGAGAATCTTTTTGATTGTGTTTTAGGTCGGAGGAAGATTCGATTGTTTCGAGCTGGGTGTTCGGCCCATACGAGGGCGGAACCACGGCCACATTCGGCCCGGCTCATAGTACGGTCGAAGGTGATGATACTGGTACCGCGGTGTCATATGGGCCCTACAAAAATGGCACCAGTGTCAGTTACACTTTCGAAACAACTGTCGAAGCGGACAATGCCACGTCTGACACAGAGTCGCAATGGGACAAACTGTGTGGTCCCTATCGCAATGGCACCGCTTTCAACTTTGTTACCAATAAACATACTTGATTGCACGTGCGCCCATAAGGGCTGCTCCTGCTTCTGCATGTTCGACACAAAGCTTATGAATAATTTTTTCGGGTTGAGTTGTTGCAGTATTATGTTCACACCAAGTTAGGTTAGTCGTTACCCGGCATTTTGAAACAGATTCTTATCAACACGGTTAGGCTTAGAGCGGAAAGAGTCACTACATGTCATCCACTTCTCAAATGTGCCGCTCAAAATTAACACTTTACTTAGTTTTCTCATTTGCACCTTTTGTAAGCTCCTGTATCCGCTCAGTATGCTCACTTGAGTGACTAAAATTGTCATTGCATAACAGGTTGACTGGGCCCGGAACTAATTTACGAGATGGTGAAAGTTGCCATCACATCAGAAAGGGTGAACACATAGCAAATAGGAAGGGGTTTGTTTCGCCTTTACAACTTGTGATTCGTATTTATTGCATAAACAACGACTCGCTCCTTGTCCAAGTCTGGACCAGAGACTGAATTTGAGTGTTCGACGTTTCCAGTTCTTTTTATGTTATTGCTGTTATTGTTGACCGTATGATGTACTGTTTATGTTACAATTATACACAGATTGCCCATTTTGAATGTTCATTTTGATGGTTGAGAGAACAGAAAGTATGAGTACACGATGGTGCATCATGGAATTAAATATTGGCCTTACTCATTCCTATTATTAGCTGCTGCCCTTGAAGAAGGGTAATACAGTAGGTCAAAGTAGGAAGCTTGAAAGTGCAATTAATCGCACGATTGGTGATGACAGGTACATGATTTAAACGCGTTGCAACGGCCATAAACTAGGCAGATTTGGCAAATCAACTAGCCTAGTAAGTAAAAAGAGACGTTTATTGGGTGTTTATTACTGTGTATTAAATTTTAGTTGTTTGTGAGGAAGATTTGAGAACTGAAAAGAAGTCAACTTCCACAAAACAGTCGTCATGTCGCTCGATTTGTCTATGTTCCGCGATGCGGCCCCCTATCTCCGCATGTCGGATGAGAAGAAGATGGAAATCATGGCTAAGCAAATCGCCATGGCCAAGACTATCGGTGGCCCAAAGCCCGTCTGGGTGCCAACTCCTGAAGATCCCGACGCTGGCTACACCAATGGCGAATGGGATAACACTGAGTCTGGTACATAGTCTTCTATTCTTCATAATTCATTCAATCATATCTTTTCAGGTGGCATGGCCACGCTCAAGCGCTTCGACAACGAAGAAACTGTCCAAGTCAAGGTCGATGATGTCCAAGAGAAGAACCCTCCAAAGTACTACCAATGTGAAGATATGGCCAACTTGACCTATCTTAACGAAGGTTCCGTTTTGGACGTTCTCCGCTCGCGCTACGTCGAGTTTTTGATCTACACCTACTCCGGTTTGTTCTGCGTCACCGTCAACCCCTACAAGATGTTGCCTGTGTATGCCCCGTACGTTATCAACGCCTACAAGGGACGCAAGCGTAACGAAATGCCCCCTCATTTGTACGCTATCTCTGATACCGCGTACCAGGCCATGCTTACCTTCCGCGAAAACCAGTCGATGTTGATCACTGGTGAGTCCGGTGCCGGTAAAACTGTCAACACCAAGAAGGTCATCCAGTACTTGGCCCTTGTTGCCGCCGGTGGCGCCTCCGAGACCTTGGTCGACACCTCCAACGCCCGTTCCGTCAAGGACATGACCCTCGAAGACAAGATTGTCGCTGCTAACCCTGCCATGGAGGCATTTGGTAATGCCAAGACCCTTCGTAATGACAACTCCTCACGTTTCGGTAAATTCATCCGTATTCACTTTGGTGCCTCCGGTCGCCTCTCATGTGGTGATATTGAGACCTACTTGTTGGAGAAGTCCCGTGTTACCTTCCAGTTGGGTGGTGAGCGTAACTACCACATCTTCTACCAAATCATCTCTGGCAAGAAGCCCGAGCTGATTGAGAAGCTTTTGGTCACCCAGGACCCCTATGACTACCCAACCATCTCCCAGGGTGTTGTCGTCGTCAAGAACGTCGATGATGGTGAGGAGTTGTTGCTCACCCACGACGCCTTCATTATCCTTGGCTTCAACGATGAGCAGATCGACGGTATCTACAAGATCTCCGCCGGTATCATGCACCACATGAACATTAAGTACCGCAACAAGCAGCGTGAGGAGCAGGCCGAGGCCGATGGTACCGAGGATGCTGACAAGACTTGCTTCTTGATGGGTCTTAACTCATCCGACTTCTTGAAGTACATCTGTAACCCACGTGTCAAGGTCGGTACTGAGTTCGTCACCAAGGGCCAGACTGTCCCACAAGTTATGTACTCATCCGGTGCCTTGGCCAAGGCTGTTTTCGAGCGTCTCTTCAACTGGCTCTGTGTCAACATCAACGAGGCCTTGTCTACCACTCTCCCCCGCAACTTCTTTATCGGCGTCTTGGATATTGCTGGTTTCGAGATTTTCGATTTTAATACTTTCGAGCAGTTGTGCATCAACTTCACCAACGAGAAACTCCAGCAGTTCTTCAACCACCATATGTTCGTTCTCGAGCAAGAAGTGTACAAGAAGGAGGGTATCGACTGGGAGACTGTCGACTTTGGTATGGATTTGGCCGCCACGCTCGACTTAATTGAAAAGCCAATGGGTATCTTGGCTATCCTCGAAGAAGAGTGCATGTTCCCCAAGGCCTCGGACTCCACCTTCAAGGACAAGCTGTACCAAAACCACATGGGCAAGACCAATGCTTTCTCCAAGCCCGGCCCCAAATCAAAGGGTCAGCGTGACTCACACTTTGAATTGCATCACTACGCTGGTACCGTCGGCTACAACATCGGTGATTGGCTAGAGAAGAACAAAGATCCGGTCAATGCCTCTGTTGCTGCTTTGTACCAGAAGTCATCATTGCCTCTGCTCAAGACAACTTGGTCCACTTGGATCGATCCCGCCGAGGAAAACAGCGGTGGCGGTGGCAAGAAAAAGAAGAAGGGCGGTGCTAAGACCGTGTCTGCCGCCCACAAGGAGTCACTTGGTCGTCTTATGACCACCCTTCGCCAGACCTCTCCTCACTTTGTTCGTTGCGTCGTCCCCAATGACAGCAAGAAGCCCGGTATGATGTTGGCTCACTTGGTCCTTCACCAGCTCCGCTGTAACGGTGTGCTTGAAGGCATCCGTATTTGCCGTCTAGGTTTCCCCAATCGTATGCCATATGGTGATGTCAAGCAGCGTTACCGCATCTTGAACCCAGGTATGCTCCCCGAGGGTACTTTCATGGACAACAAGAAGGCCTGTGAGAAGTTGATGGGCTCGCTGGAAACTATTGACCACGAGAAATACAAGTTCGGTCACACCATGATTTTCTTCCGCGCCGGTTTCCTCGGTGTTTTGGAAGATCTCCGTGATGCACGTCTTTCCGCCATTCTGTCCGGTCTTCAAGCCCGTGGTAAGGGTCGATTGATGCGTGTCGAATTCAACAAGCTGGTTGAGCGACGTGAGGCCATCCGCACTATTCAAGCCAACTGGCGCGGATTTATCACATTGAGCGACTGGCCATGGATGGACATCATGTACAAGATCAAGCCCCTTCTTCAGACTGCTGAAGAGATGAAGAAGATGGAGAAGATGCTCGAGGAGGCCGAAGAGACTAAGAAGGATCTCGAAGTTGAACGCCGCCGTCGCAAGGAGCTCGAGGAGTCCGTTGTCATGCTCACTCAAGCTAAGAACGACTTGGTCATTCAATTGGCTGCCGAGACTTCGGCTTCTGAGGATGCCGAGGATCGTTGCGATTCTCTGATCAAGACCAAGGTTGAGCTTGATGGCAAGATCAAGGAGCTCCAAGAGCGCATCGAGGACGAGGAGGAACTCAATAACGAGCTTGTCACCAAGAAGCGCAAGCTCGAGGATGAGTGCTCTGAGTTGAAGAAGGATATTGATGATCTCGAATTGACTCTTGCTAAGGTCGAAAAGGAGAAGCACGCTACCGAAAACAAGGTTAAGAATTTGACCGAGGAGCTGGCTTCTCTCGAGGATACTATTGCCAAGTTGCAAAAGGAGAAAAAAGCCCTTCAAGAGGCTCATCAACAAACACTTGATGATCTCCAGGCCGAAGAAGACAAGGTCAACTCATTGAACAAGATGAAGAACAAGTTGGAGCAACAGGTTGATGACCTCGAATCTGCTCTTGAAGCCGAGAAAAAGTGCCGCATGGACTTGGAGCGCGCGAAGAGAAAGCTGGAGTCTGACGGCCGCCTAGCTGGTGAAACCATCATGGACTTGGAAAATGACAAGTCCCGTTTGGAAGAGAAGCTGAAGAAGGCCGAGTTCGAGTTCAATCAGCTCTCCACTCGCTTGGAGGACGAGCAAGCATTGACTGCTCAGCTCCAGAAGAAGATCAAGGAGCTCCAGGCCCGCATTGAAGAGCTCGAGGAGGAGCTCGAGTCCGAGCGTGCCATGCGCGCAAAGGTCGAGAAGCAACGTTCTGACTTGTCCCGTGAGTTGGAGGAGCTCTCCGAGCGTCTTGAGGAAGCTGGTGGCCAGACCGCTGCCCAAATCGAGTTGAATAAGCGCCGTGAGGCCGAGATGGCCAAGTTGCGCCGTGATTTGGAGGAGTCTAACCTCTCACACGAGGCTCAGATCTCTACCCTTCGCAAGAAGCAGGCCGACTCCAATGCCGAAATGTCAGAGACTATTGACAATCTCCAACGCGTCAAGCAAAAGTTGGAGAAAGAGAAGTCCGAGATGAAGATGGAAATCGATGATTTGGCCTCCAACGTCGAGACTGTCACCAAAAATAAGCTCTCTTTCGAGAAGATGTGCCGCAACTTGGAGGATCAACTCCATGAGTCGCAGGCCAAGCAAGACGAGTTCGCTCGTGAGATCAACGAGCTCAACGCCATTCGTGGCCGTCTTCAGGCTGACAACCAGGAGAACTCTCGTCAAATTGAGGAGAAAGAGCAGCTTATCTCTCAGCTGACTCGTACCAAGAACTCTCAAGCCCAGCAATTGGATGAGCTGAAACGTTCATTGGATGAGGAATCCAAGGCCAAGGGTGCTCTTGCCCATGCCGTCCAGGCCTCACGCCACGACAACGAACTGCTCCGTGAGCAGTACGAGGAGGAGCAGGAAGCCAAGGCCGAGTTGCAACGCTCATTGACCAAGGCCAATACTGAAGTGGCCCAATGGCGAACCAAGTACGAGACCGATGCCATCCAGCGTACTGAGGAGCTCGAAGAAGCTAAGAAGAAGCTCGCTGCTCGTCTCCAAGACGCCGAGGAAACCGTCGAAGCCACTCAGGCTAAGTGCGCCTCGTTGGAGAAGTCGAAGGCTCGTCAAACCGCCGAGATCGAAGATCTGACCGTTGAGTTGGAGCGTGCCATTCAGGCTGCTTCTACCCTCGACAAGAAGCAACGCAACTTCGACAAGATCTTGGCTGAGGCCAAGCAAAAGCAGGAGGAAATCCAGACCGAGCTGGAACAGGCTCAGAAGGAGGCTCGTTCCTTGTCGACTGAGTTGTTCAAGACCAAGAACGCCTATGAGGAGTCATTGGACGCTCTTGAGACCGTCAAGCGCGAGAACAAGAACCTCCAGGAGGAAATCGCTGACTTGTCCGATCAATTGGCCGAGTCTGGCAAGTCCATCCACGAGTTGGAGAAGTCCAAGCGTGCCGTCGACGTCGAGCGCAACGAGCTCCAGGCCGCCCTTGAGGAAGCTGAGGCCGCCGTCGAGTCCGAGGAGGCCAAGGTTCTTCGTCTCCAGGTCGAGACTGCCCAAGTCAAGCAAGACATGGAGCGTCGCATCGCCGAGAAGGACGAGGAGATTGACAACTCCCGTCGCAACGGACAACGTGCTGTTGAGTCAATGCAAACCACTTTGGACTCAGAAATCCGTGCCCGCGGTGAGGCCATCCGCATCAAGAAGAAGATGGAGTCTGACTTCAACGATCTTGAAATTCAACTTGGTCATGCTAACCGTCAATGTGCTGAGGCTCAGAAGGCGTTGAAGGCCGTCCAAGGCCAGAACAAAGACCTTCAGGTGTCCGTTGATGATGCCCAACGTGCCGGTGAGGATCTTGCTGAGCAGGTAGCTGTCGTTGACCGCCGTGCCAATCTCCTCCAATCCGAGCTCGAGGAGATGCGCTCCGCTTTGGAGCAGGCCGAGCGTGGCCGTAAGATGGCTGAGTCGGAGTTGATGGAGTCGAGCGAGCGTTCCGGTCTCCTTCACACGCAAAACACCGCGCTGATCAACTCCAAGCGCAAGGTCGAGCAGGAACTCCAGGGTGCCCAGACCGAGGTTGAGGAATCCGTCCAGGAGCAGCGTAATGCCGAGGAGAAGGCAAAGAAGGCCATTTCTGACGCCGCCATGATGGCTGAAGAGCTGAAGAAGGAGCAGGATCAGTCCGCTCATTTGGAGCGTATGAAGAAGAACATGGAGGCCACCATCAAGGATCTTCAAATGCGTCTCGACGAATCTGAGCAGGTCGCCATGAAGGGTGGCAAGAAGCAGATTCAGAAGCTCGACCAACGTGTCCGCGAGTTGGAGAACGAGCTCGACTCAGAGCAACGTCGCACCGCTGACTCGTTAAAGAATCAGAAGAAGTTGGAGCGTAAGCTGAAGGAGGTCGTCTACGCCGGTGAGGAGGACAAGAAGAACTTGACCCGTCTTCAGGACTTGGTTGACAAACTCCAGATCAAGGTCAAGACCTACAAGCGCCAGGCTGAAGAAGCCGAGGAGGTTGGCAACTCGAACATGGCCAAGTTCCGCAAGGTCCAGCATGAGCTCGACGAATCTGAGGAGCGTGCCGACATGGCCGAGGCTTCTTTGTCCAAGGCACGCGCCAAGTCCCGCGATTAAACTGATCTTCAGTAGATCTTACTGATCTCTTTCTTTACATATCTTTCTCTACCACCCGTACCCCATTTACCCCCTTTATACTCAAACCCCCAATAAATTTGGCCCCTATCAAACAGTGTTTTTATTTGCAACTAACGTGCCTGTACTTTTATCGTTCGATGTTTCACCGAAAGTAATGTTCCACGACGATCGTGACATGGAACGCGAATGAACATATCATTCCATTCGTCCTCGTTTGACGGAACTGGTAAAGGGTTGGTATCATCCGCCACAGCTCTGCATCTCCTACAAAGTTAGTCAAAATTAGTCAAACTTCAACTAAAACTAGGATCAAATCTTACTTGAGGAATCCAACTGTAAACTGTAACAGTTGCTGCTCAGCCACAACTTTACCAGGGCAGGATCGGCGACCATAGCCAAACGGCATTAAATTTTTGTTACGCTCCAATTTACCATCGACGATGAAGCGCTCAGGCCGAAAAACGCATGGGTCCGGGAAATACGTTGCATTTGTCGCGATCCCAGCCGTTGAAAATGAGAACAGTGAGCCGGACGAGAACTGATGGCCACACACGTTGACAGGCTAGTAAAGCGTATCGGATCTGGTGTTTACGAGCGTGATATAACTTACAACTGTAGTTGTATGAAATAAACTGCGATGAAGAGAGGGCGTCCATCTAAACGTTTCGTAAATGAATGCCGATGTGAATGGCGCGTCGTCCCATTTGTCCACGTTAAAATTAAGCTCGACAAGTTCGTTGTAGCATTTTTGTTGTAAGTCGGGGAATCGAGCAAGGTTGGTCCAGACCAAAGTAGTTGCTGAGTGGTGTTATCAAAGTTTTATTATTGCATAATCCACTCACATTCAGAGACAGTATCGGCCGACCCGATTAGCATCGATTGGACTGTGTGAAACATGTCCGAGTAAGTGAAGATGCCTTTTTGGTAGTCTCGTTGCATTGTGTCCAGCAAGCACACTGGCTGATCATCGACATCAAACTGTTTCGCGTGGTTATCGATGCACTCGAGTAAATTATCCCAAAACGGGCCCAAGATTGTGCACATTTCTATCGATTTAGTATATCACCATTGTAACAAAATAGAATTACTAACCTGGCCAGTAGCGCAATGGAATCCATTTTCTAAATGATCGCGGTATCAACATGAAGATGAGCTTGTGCGAATGAGGTGAGACCAGCTGAAAAAGAGACTCCTCAATCCATTTCGATGCTTGTCTAATCGCGGCAGTACCATGATCAAATGAGAAACCACAGGCCAGTGTATAGCCCGTGTTGGTGGCCGCATCAAGTGTTATGTCCTTCGGCGAAAAGGCGCCGTGCTCTTTCAATGCCTGATCAACCAAGAACTCAGTCTCTCGCTTTATCCGCTCCAAGTTTGTGCTCATTTGCGATGGTGATGCGCTAAACTCTAAGAATCTTCGCCGTGCCAGTTTCATCACGGCTGATTGAGCCGGATCCGTTGGATTCAAATCGCGCATCAAACCAAGCTCATTCTCATGAAGCTGGTACGCACCACGCTGATTGGTAAGTTCACGATAGTGGCACATCAATTCCCAGAAGCCCCTCATCTCCTCATGACCTTGGGCTTCATCGCCACCGAAAAACGAACGGACCGTGTCAGGCTCGGTAAATTGGATATTATTCATCAGATCAATGCCAAATAAGCCGACTAATGGCTCGGTATAAATCTTGGCCCCATCGGCCACCGCACGGCGATAATTGGCAAAGCTGTCGTACTGAGTGTGATCATAGGTTGAATTTTTGCCGAAATCATAGTGTGCCACTTTTCGCCGTTGCGTGAACACTTTCCAACAAACAAGGCCAACCAAACATCCAGCTAGGATCTCGGTCAACATTGTCTCTCTTCGATTCAATAACTCGTCAAATAACTTCAT
>SCLD01032648.1:0-17485 GCA_004367895.1 Oikopleura longicauda
TTTTATCGCTTATTTATTTGTGCAAACGTCTTTTGGTTCGTCTTAACCCGCGTATGGATGGGTCGACATCATTTGTTTGACGTTATTGCTGGTTCGTTTAACGGATTTATTGTTTACAAGATTTTATGTTTCCTTTGGCTCGATACACATCAGACAAGAAGCATTTCATATTTTGGAAAATACGTACTTCACCTTTTTGGAATCAAATCCTAAGTTTACCTCAACTTCAATTGACCAATCAACGTTCGAAAACGACCTCACTTTAGAACTCTTCAATCACTGAGATTCTTCAAAATTCTAGAGCTGTATCTAGATGCTATTCAAAAAAATGTATTTTATGTTTTCAGACTCATGGATGATGACGTAGATTATGAATCGCTCGGTGGAAAATATCCAATGTCGGTCAATGCTGCTGCGGGAGCAATTGCCGGATATTTTGAGGTAAAATATATCATCATCACAGCGACCTATAATTTAAATATTCAAGCACGTTGCCGTTTATCCTATCGATGTCGTGAAAACGCGAATGCAAACCATTCGAACCGGATGTGCTCCGTTGACTTCCAATCCATTTCGTGAAATTCAAAATATTTATCGATTTGAGGGCGGAAGAGCGTTATTGCGGGGCAGTGGAGCAGTGCTTATGGGTTGTGGACCAGCCCACGCCTTCCAGTTTTGCATTTACGGGAAGTGATTACTGAAGGTATCAACTTTAAGGGTCGTATACCCAATTTATAATCACAACAAAGAAAAAACTAAATCTTATTTGGATAATAAGAAAGTTCCATACCTATCAAACTATAATGCAAATATTGGTGGCGCACTTGGTGCTTTCTTCCATGATCTCTGGATGAATCCTTGTGAAGTATTAAAACAGCGCCTTCAAATGAAAAATTCCCCTTATATCAACCAATCATATCCAAGAATCGCAAACAGTATTTATAGACAAGAAGGTCTAAGGGCATTTTATCTGTCTTTTGGTACTCAATTATCGATGAACGGAATGGATTTCAATAAAAAGACTCTTTATTTGACTAATCTCTATTTCTAGCCAACGCTCTCATAAGTTGAAAAAATGAAATCTCAACAAAAGTTCCATTTGCATTTATTCACTTTGGCTTGTATGATCAAGTTAAGAAAAAGTTGAATCCCGACAATAGATGGGATCCAATCAGTAACGCGGCTTGTGGCGCAGTCTCAGGTGGTACCGCGGCATTTGTAACCACGCCGCTTGATGTCATCAAAACTGTTTTAAACACACAAGAAAATTTTACAACTCAACAAGGATGTACGCCATGTGAAAAATGTAAGAATTGAACATGGGTCTTAAATCATTATTTTTGATTTTTAGCTCCTGGAAAGTGTTCAAGAGTAATGTCTTCAGTTTAATCATATTCAGTTTAATAACGTGGGGTCTATGGTGGTCCTGTCCAAGCGAGCGTTGTCGTGAGCGCTCCTTTCTTACTATTTTTGTCGGATCATTTGGACAGAGTCAGAATGGGCCCTACTTTATATCCGCCCACTTCTTATCTTTTGCTTTCGCAATTTTCGGTTAATTTAAATCATATGTTAAGCATGCAAAGTAAAGGGAACATTACATATTGGAACTATTCGTGCGGCTGTTCATCATATTAATTCAACGCGACTGACGCGGAACCCACTCACGCCATACTTCCGTGGTTGTTGGGCGCGCGTGTTACAGGCGGCACCCGGATGCGCACTGTCCTGGATAGCCTACGAATTCATGAAAACAGCTTTAGAAGCCGAAACGGCACAAAAGAAAGTAGAACCAGGAAAAGATTTTGATCACACACATTCGGTCCACGATGGATCAGTCGCCGACGACCTACTGTGTGATTAGAATTTTTTAACAGGGAATTTGAATGAAGTTAGTGTAGCGAAGAGTATTGGTGAGAAGAGAAACGAAAGTGTCAAGTTATGATTCATGAAATACCTAAATGGATGATGATGCCATCACTTATAAGAAATAAGTATGAGTCATCCTCTCAGTGCCTAATTATATAAATATATATCCACCTGTGGTCTCCGAAGCCGTTTATTACCTAAAGACAGTCCAGAATGGTTGGAATTGTTACCCGGTTAGGACACCGGTACACTTTTTACTGTTAATTTATTCTGACTTTTGATTGGTCGACTTTAAAACTCACCAATTCGAAGCCAGTAATACCTCATGGGTACTGTATTTACCTATAATGGTATATTATAACCTTGGATGGTGCATTCTTGATCTTATACATGGGATCTCAGGTGCGCCAACTAGTGGTAATAATGATATCCTGACGCTGCTCGGAGCTAGAAGCTTCACTCCAAAAGGATCAAAACTAAATAAACTAAATCGGGCCAAATCCTAAAAATCTGTGATCAAGGTCACATGCTCAAATCACATGTCACGTGTCTTGATCACGCGTCCAACTCATGTGTTTCAAAAATATGTCCCGCTGAGTTCAAAACAATCTCGCTTGGTGCTAACTGTTTTCTTTTCCCCGGACCCATTCCTGGAACCAACTTGAAATAGGTATCCAGTGAATTGCTCCTATCATTCTAGCAAAGTAATAAGACAAAGAACTGAGTCATTCACCTCGGTATTTATTTCCAGCCAATGGAAGCATATTTTATTTGGTGGGAAATTTAAAAAGCAAAAATAGCTCTAATTTGTCTGTTCACTTTGCCTTCTATATGGGGTGTGTTATTCTCAAAGCTGTCATAACTTGTGTCGAACTCTCTGTCACAAAGTACTGTCACCAAGTACTGTGTCATCAACCAAAACTGATAAATTCAAATAAATTCGAAACTATTCAGAATGTTTCAGCCTCAGGACTACAATTACGTTCAGCAGGGATCGGGTCAATATGGTATGACCCCACAAGGTCAAACCTACTCTTATCAGGCTCATAATCAACAGTAAAGGGATGAATATTAAGTTATTTCCAGAGGTCATAGTCTAGGAGTAAATTGATGTCATCGGGTGAGGCAGAAAGTCATCCCTAAAATCAGCAACCAGGATATAATGCAGGCCAAATGATGAATATGGCCGGAAATGGAGGTCACGGTTTCAGTGGTGGAAAGCCCAAAGTGGATAAACCGATCAAAGCAACCGAAATAAAATCTTACCTCCATGCTTGGTGCACAAAACGTGGAGAAAAACCTGAATATTCATATACTTCAACCGGAAAACCACCGAAGGTCTGTTTGCGTATCTAAATATTGTTGCTATGAAATTATCCAAAATCTTTTTGTGGGATTCCTGAACCTCCCTTAACCTCATAGATCTCAGATCATTGAAGTTTTATCATGCACTCCTTGTAAAAGTAGTATTGATTGAATTCTTACGATTGATTTAGGTTCGATATCAATGTCAACTTAAAATAGCTTCTCTGGGCCAGGAAATGACCCAAGAAGCAACTTCAAAAAAATCAGCTCAGACGAATGTCGCGTGGGCGTATATCGATTGGCTGATTCAAAAAGGAATGGTCAACCCCTCCGAATTACCGCCACGGCCAGATGCACAAAACCAAAATATTGCTTATAATCAACAGGCAGCCAGTCAGGCCATTGCTACTAACGATGCTCGTTACGGCGGTTGGACGACTGAAAATGCTCGACAGCGCCTCAATCGGTTTTGTGTTCAGCAGGGAATTACTTGTAACATAATCAATCAAGTTGGAGGAACTCCACAACAAAAAATTACCACCGCTGATTTAGTTTTGAATGTTAATGGAAAGGAACTTAGGGCACAAGCACAGGTACAAACCTCATACAGTCATAGAGTATGACTCATACTCAAAGCACCCATATTTATTATCTCTTAGAGCTCGAATAAGAAATCAGCAAATGCTAATTGCAGCTTGGAAATGATTGCAAAATTAATTGAAATGTCTCTCATTGGAACAAAAGCTGACGAACAAAATACCCAAAAACAAAATTCTCAAAAGAGAAAAGTCGACGATGTAGGAATAGATCTTATATAATGTCTACGCAAACGCACCTACACTAGTCAAAATTTAAAAAAGCACCTGCTAGGCTTTATATATGACTAATAAGACGAACATGGAAACTGGAATTTGTCAAATTCGGTTCAACGAATGAACGAATTTGCTTCAGAAATGCAAAATCAAGGCGGATTTAGCAATGTTCTTGTAGCCAATAAAGATGCAGATAAGTTCAAGGTAATTTAAAGTGTTGAGAAATCAATAAACTTATTTTTTGAAAAGGGAAAATGCCATACATTCTGCTGTGGATTTGAATTTCTTTCTGAAGCTGTGGGTTCAACTGAAGATGAGGTTCTCAGCCAAGTTGCATTTGAAAATATTTCAAAATTGTATAAAGCTGGAATAATTCTTGCTAGAAAAACAGAACCTAGAGGTGCTAAACGCGTCAAAGAGGTTAGTTTGAAACAACCTTTATACCAGACTCATTATCTGGTTTTAGTCTGGCGGTTCTGATGAGCGTAAAAGAGATCATATCCGTCAAACTGATCACATCATGTTGCCACGCTGGGGATCAGGTCGAATGACCCCATGGGATGATCGTCACATAAAAGCAAAGCTTGTTGAACTTGAACATACAATTGAAGAGAAAACAGCTCTTCGTGACTGTGCAATTTATGTCGAAGGTTTATTGAAGAAGGCTTCGGATGATCTCGAAGAAAAACATAATAAGAAAGATCATTATGTTGATATACCGGAAAACAGAATATTGGTTGGCGTTATGAAAGTGGGAGATTATGCGAAAGGAAATGGCTTGTGACTCTGTCTGATTTTAAGTCATTTGCCGCGACATACGTAAAAAGCCAAAAAAAGGTTTACTATTAAAGGACGAAATGAATGTTGATTTATGTGTTTCATGCCGAGATAAACCCACTGTTGAAATATTAAACGAAGTCACTGAACTCATTCGAAAACATTCTAATTCTGGCGGTAAGTTCAACGAATTTTGTCAAGATAATTTATATTCTTGTCGTTCACTTCCGGTTTCAGATGAAATGGTTCTTTCCGAGTCTGATGGAATGAATATTGAAAGTATTCCATCACAAGCAGCCATTTGTATTTCAAAGAGTATAAATGGATATCAAATACAAGTCAATATCAATTTCACATCACAGAGATTCAATGCTGATTTGGATGGCGTCGAAGCTGGTTAGTTTCATGATTTTTTAAATACCTTATTCATATTTATATTAAAGATCAAGTCGAAGACCCATCGGGAATGCTCCCAAGAGAGTACTGTATTCAAAATCTTATCGAATCACGCCGAACTAATTTTTTCACATCTACTGCTCCACGACTTTTAAATTGTATTTGTATATCTCGAATCGTCAAGGTAAGATCTAACAAAAGTAAATCGTTATTCTTCTAAATTTATAATTAGGATATTGTCAGACGAGATAGTGACTGGGATTGCCTAAGAGGATGGCCAATGGAACTTACTATTGTTAAATCCTTGGGAACTATTGGTATGCCAGAGACTGCAGGTTGGTCCTCAATACTGAGAATACATTATGTCTATGTGAATCACATTATTATCAGTCACATGAATTATTACAAAGAAGTTAAAATGATTTTAGGTGATTGTCTTCGTCGGTTCATGTCTACAATCGCCGGTGGTACCTTCCTCCGGGGTTGTGGTGGTTTGATTTCAGTTGTTGAAGCAGGACAGCGTGATCTGATTGCTAATTGGACGCAGCAGGAGCGCGAATCAATAACATTCAAGGCGCAGACAAGTCTCCGTCTTCTCAGTTTTAGGAAAATTCATCAAGTCCTTGGAATTGAAGTGATTCCAAGTCCGAAGCGACAAAGTTTAGTCGAAACTAAAAAAGAAAACGAGCAAGAGCAGGCAACTGAATGAGGTACATCATCTTAATAAAAAGCCCCCTCATAAATAATCTAGTGAGATAACGATATTGACGATATTAGCAAATTTAAGCCTGTTTACACTGCCCTGTCTGTCATTTCTATCGAAATAAAAACTAAATTAAAAAAATCGTTTATTTGAATCGGAATAGCATTTAATCTTCCGCGGCGGTTGCTTCGTAAAGAAAGGCATCTTTGAGAACATCATCAGCGTGTTCAGCAAGAGACATCAAGACACCCCAATAGATTGACGTGAATAAGAAAAAGCAGGCTGAAATAATCAACAAAATAATCAAGGGTCCAAATGCTACAGTCGTCGACAAAAAAGTGAAATCGAAATTCTGCGGCCAAAAAGTAATCCTTTTCGGGAATTTCGCCGAACGCAAATTGAGACAGTTTTTAGCCGACTACTGTACAGTCGCGGATGAAACTTTGTCGCTTTTTAGTATGCCAAAAATTCGATCCCCTTTAATAGTATGGTCTGATGTTTCACCTGGAAAGATGATTTGAGCCCTTTTGTCAACGAGGTCAGCAAAATCATTATAAAATCTATTGCCAGGAAGCTTATCTAAAAATATTTCAGTTGAATAACCGCTTTTTGGTTTGTCGTCCTTTAATGATCTTACCTGGATCGAAAAATTCATTGAGAAAGAAATGCTCTTCTAAGAATTCAACGATGAAACCAAGCCAAGTTTTTTTCATGTTTTGTCTCATTCTACGAAGCTTTTATGGTTTTCTATGTATAGTTTATACTGAAACATATTTGGAAGTGATGAAAACGTTCCTCATTGTCCATTTGTAGTGCACCACCAGGTAATTTTAATAATCTCATTTCGTCACATTTTTGTTGATAAAGTTTACCATCCGTTTGACGAGACAAAAACTGAACAACTGCGTATTCAAGCAAGGCTGCAAATACAAACAACATGCATGTGCTCATCCAATAGTCAAGTGCTTTTATATATGCCAATTTTGGCGTTTCATTGGCAGCACTACCTGCCTGCTTGGTAATTGTCAAGACGGTTGTCACACCGAGCGAGGTTCTAGCAGGTGCCGCGCTCTGAGCCAGGGCTTCCAAATCAAAGTATTGATTATAATACCCCATATCTTGGCCCAATTCTTGGGTATTGTGAAGCCCTTCGCTTATCGATCCAAAAATTGACCCAGCTGAAAAATACAACTAGCATTGTAGGAAAATACATTTGGGCAAGGTAATAACCAATTTGACGCTTCATTATAAATTCACCAAGAATACATGTAAATTTTCCTTTTCCGCGTTAATCAGATGATCTCTTTCAGATCTTACTAAAACAAATTTCGCTATAAAGGATTGTAACACGTGACCTGACGAATAATTCTTCGTGCAATCTTTGAGCTTAAAACCTTTTATCTCAAATTGTGGAAGAACTATATATGGGTTTAATTGCAATGCGTCCTTTTCTTGCCATTTGAATCTTTAAATTAGTGCAGAAGTTATGATTACATTGACGCGATGTGCATTCGAATAAGTGCACCGGAAATGGTTCTTATATCTGATCTATCCTTAGAATATCCATTGAATAGCCAAATGATTCAAGTTCAATAGGACAGGTCTGAATATCCATAGGGAATATGTGAAAATTCATAAAGCATCCCAAAGTTAAGGATATACGAATCGATGTGTAGACATCACCATTTTTGCTCAACGTTAGCAGTCTATATAGGTTGCCATCCAGTTAATCACAACGTAACTTAAATTACCAAAGTCACATTGGATAGCAACTTACCTATTATCCGTTGTAAGAGTATGAAAACCACCTTTTTTCTCATTAGCAAAAAATAAATCTGGAACCCATAGATCGGAATATAACGATGGATGGATGCTAAAAATGTTTCTCATGCTTGATAATGACTAAACTTATGATTTACCTAATCGATTCTTCCCTGAAATTATTATTATATCTCAATCGCGGGTCATTCCAAGCCATTCGTAAGAATATATTGACTAAAGATTATTTTAATATAAGCTTGTATTTGAACATTATTTATTATAATTTAGTGTTTAGGTAATAAACTCAGATGAAAAGCCGAAAATATCATTTGAAATGTTAATTCTCATCAATCGGTCCAGTTCAAATCCTCGTTTATCATGCTACAGTAATGAAGATTGACCATCACTGTATGCAAACAGAAAGAGAAAAATAATCGGCCCACGGAAATTTCTAAGAATTCAGGATGATTATAATTTACAAACGGTGCTTTTAAGTTGCCTTAAAGTAGCCGAATGGTGCACCATGGTGTAATGTGTAGTAAAAAGTGGATATTTTCCAACTTTTTTGAACGAGTAATGATGTAAAATTACCTAACCTTTATAATCCATTGTACTTGATTCAATAGAATCGATAGAATTGATATAAATATTGACTGTAATGGTTGAATATCGCTTCAGATGTCATTGAAAAACCTTATTGATCAATTTTTTATTTGTAGGGCTACTATTTGTAATTTTAATGATGTCCTATATAAATACAGAAAATTTCTGCGTGATACAGGCTGTATAAAGTCGTGCTACAGTCATGCAACCTTATAATAACAGCCCTTGTAAGTAACAAATTAGGATTAAAAAGGTTGATCATTCAAGTGGCACCTTAACCACTTTCACATTGTTTCACAAGTCATGGGCTCGAAGAATTCTTGTTATTCACCAATCCTGTTATATTAGTTGGCTTCTTATTATAATAATTTGGATGAACCATTTTATCATATCCAACTTAAAAAATTTTTAAGCTTCATAATTTTGATTGTCTGAAGTTTGAATGGTATAGACTATTCAGTATAACGATTGGCCTGTACTTTAGCCTATAAATGATAAGTTATCATGGATGACTTACTGAGAAGTCGATCGATAAACTGTGCAGAGGTTTCTCTGGACCGTAACGAAATCGGATTGGCAGTTTCATTATTTCCAAGTGCCAGATTATAAACCAACCAAAATAATAATCTCATTTTTTTCTTTTTTTTTCCGAGAATTTGGAATTCAGTTATGGGGATTATTTTCATTTAATACAGTTAATTAAAAGCAAATTAATTAAAAGTGAAATCTAAATCGTGTTCACCACAGAAGTGGCTGATCAAGGAATCAATATCGTATTGGCGGTCATGTCACATGACTCATGACTATGAAAATGGCCTATAAACTGTAGACTTTGGATTGATGTCGTGATGTCTGTGACTTCGAAGACCGATAAGTAGAGTGAATTCCGTGGAGATAGTGAGTTTAAGAAAGTTCCCATGAAATCAGTTTTAACCTCATTATGGGGTATTTCGAACACTAGGAGTTCAGTGGTGGTGTCAGATTTTTCGTCACGTGACTCTGTCACGTGATATTCCGGTTCAAACCCCCAAATATGAGTGGTAAGTTTTTCACTAAAATTTTTTTTATTAAAATATTCCTTGAAAAATTCTACCCCCGCTGAACCTTTTTCAATAATATTCACTCTATCAAAAATAGCATTTCCCACGGAATTCAGTCTACCGATAAGACAATTCTGGAGTCCATAAGAGCATCCAGTCGGATGATTATCTATCCAATAGTTCATCAATTCACCTTTCTGATTCATGACGAGCTCATAACGTTATTCCATACGTCTGTTCAATAATTAATAATTACATTTGTACACTGCCAGAACATTCAGTAAAAAAACATGACAAGAGAAATGAAATGTTGATTTTTATTACAATTTATGGTCTTCTGAAAATCTTTCAGCCGTCATTAACCCAAATTTTTAGTAATAGTTCTAACGATTCTAATTGATACTAGTTTCAAAGAAATATAATTTTAATATATTGAATACATTAGTTTGATAAAGAATAATCAATATAGAAGTAGTATCTATGCATTGTGACAAATGCCCTTGCCACCGAAGGAACTTTCAAAAATTTTCAACTCAACAAATGAACAAGCAGCTGGGATAATCAGTGTCGAGGAGCTTGCTGAAGACTCAGATCATGCCCATGAAGTGCAAGAACAAACGGGTTTATGGGCCATATATCATATATATATGATATATGGCTGTCAAAAAAATTCCATATTTGTGACTATTAACTTCATTATTAAGGAAATATTTTCAAAACATATGGAACAGCATTATACTCCGCAGCTTCAATGGCAAACTCACGAATATTTAAAATAGTTCTTGGGTATGTTTTGAATTAATCACTTTTTAGGAGGTTGTAAGTTTTATACATGTTGATTTGACTGCCATTTTAGTGGGGGCGAAGATAAAGTTACCGTTTTGGTTGAAATTTAACTTTTTTTTGGTAGAAAGTTACCGTTTTTTGAGTATAAAGTTACCGTTGCCGAAAGTTACTGTTTTGGTGGAAAGTTACCGTTTTTTAGGTAGAAAGTTACCGTTGTTTGTGTATAAAGTTACCGTTTTGGTTGAAAGGGACCATTTTGTAGGTAGGAAGTTACAGTTGGTGGGAGAAAGTTGCCGTTTTTGGCAGAAAGTTACCGTTTATTGACAAAAAGTTACCGTTTTGGGAGAAAGTTACCGTTTATTAACTAGTATAAAGTGACCGGAAACGGTAACTTTCGGAAACAGTAACTTTATTTTTTTCGGTCGGCCAAAAACGGTAACTTTAGACCGAACTCTTTTAGTGCTATTGGTGTGCTTGTTGGAAGTTCAATACTATTTTGTGCTGTAAAATCTTTTACATTATACTGTCTCCGTAATTTCAAAGTCAGTAAACCAAAAAGAAAGTTGTTGGAAGATGAAGAGCTCAAATTCAGTTCACAAACTCTTATCGGTAAGTGTCTATTTGAATTCTACCAACCAGAAACTCAATAATATGACAATATCATATTGTCAATATGGCAACAAACTCACATAATTTAAGGCACACCATTTTAGAATTATAGATTTCATATTAAGATTTATGGTATTCAACCACATTTGGCGAGAAAGAGATTTTCAATGTCAATAAACGTCGACTCAATTATCTTACATACAGGTACTGTTGAGACTCAGTGTTGACTATTTCAGTTTAACCATATCTGCTTACCTTGAAAAATGAAGTCCAAAAAAACGGGGATAAATGGTCGTTTTTTACAATTTCAAAATATAGAAATGGATCACATGCAAAACGGCATAATGTATGTAAAATGAAACAATATGCATCTCCTGTAATAATTGAGGTTACTCCTATTTTATCTTTATAATATGACCGATATCAAATTTCGCTAACGTCATATTTTCAGCCAAGGCCAACACCAGTAAAAACATTACCCAAACTGCTTGGACAAGCAGCAGCAGCTGTTGTTGTTGTTCCTTTATCACCAAACCGTGTACCTCAAATGAATTTGGCTAGTACACGGGAAAGAAATGATTCAATTATATCGTATATCAAAATATAATTTTCTGTACGAGTCCTAATAAGGAAACACTTCCAAAATTAAAATGAGATTCATAAAGGGCGTGGTTCGCTCAACAAACGTGTACTTTCGTTCGGTTCAACAGTATTATTATGTAAAACCAACGAAAAATTTGATCTAGAAATATCCAAGTAAGCAAGGGAAAGTGCTCGAAGGATGGAACATTCTGAAAATTCGAAATCAAATCTTTGAAAGAAGTTTGTTTGTCTTATATAAAGAAAAAGATATTTTGATTCATAAGTACTTTTTAAACATTTTTTACCTTTTTACTTTTAGTTCAAGTTAGGGTGTTAATTGGATTTAGACATCGACTCATACCAGGGCGACTACGTATGTCAATACGTCAATGACAACAATTTGTAAATTATAGACTCTATGCTGATCATTTGAAAATTCAGATGTCCACTACATAAAAATGTTTTCAGTAATATTCGTACAGATCATCTTATTGCGAATGGAGCGTTGAAAAATCATAAAAGTGAAATCTTAAACGGAATTTTCATGGGAATTTTCCGTGTGAGACAACCCTCACACCCATTTCGCTGTTGGACTGTTAATATTAAATATTTTATTATCAATTACTAATAGAGTTATATACAGTCGACATCTGTTGGGAATGGTCTCACTACTCAATGAACCTCTGTTACCTTACTGTAAATTATAGTCTAATATATGAAAAGGTCACTATCAAATGCCTCCAAGCAATCGAAACTGCTTAGTAAACTTTACCCATCCTTGCTGGCATCCTCCATCACCTCAAGCGATCACGTTGTTAAAACACCATGTTCGCGGATTGCCATAAAACGCACCTTAGGAATTACTTAATATCATAATCTACATCACAAGACATTCACTTCTTTCAAGACCTTCAAGTTCATTTGCTAACATAGAGTTAAAGGTATATTATTGCGTTGATTTATTTACAAAATGTACAATTTTTGAAGGAATATGAAAGGTCACAGTCTGTTAACTTTGATAGTTTGACCGGTTAAAGAGTTGTCTTCAAGTTGGGCAGTGATAAATAGTGTTCCTCTATTGAGATTTGCTGTTACAGATTCTGGCTTTGAGTCTCCAGGAAGCTTAATTTGTCGATAATCTCTCAAACTCCAATTGTTTCCAATTTTTATTTTGATAATTCCATCTTCCAGAGTGATGTCCAGGGCTTCGTCAGAAATCGAGTCGGAAATTGGCATTGAAGCAACCCAAAGATTAGATCTGTATTCACACTCAATGTGACTTGTTGTTTCAAAAGTGGGATATGCGATAATTGGAGCAATTTGTGGCATTTCCAAAGGTTTCTTCGCCAAAGCCAATCGGCGGACAAGTCTCAAACTGTTCATTGTATTAAGATTCATCTCTTTTATTAACGACTCAGCTATTGCTTATTTTGTTGCTTGATTTAAGCTTTTTTATTCGCAAGGAATTTTTTAAATGTTCAAAATAGGGCTGATTATATAGTGCAAAATCAACCTACGAGACCAAATGCATCATCCAGCTATGATGAAATAATGAATAAGGAAATCTGACCAGGCTATCATCATTTTCGAGGCTATTCAATGCGAAGGAAAAGTACCCGAAAAAGTACTCGAAATAATAATAATATCATGCCTTTTCCGTCACTGCCTATGAAAATTAACACCTTTATGCACGACACTAAAAACCCTTTGAAAAAGGAAAACTACCTGTAAGAATATTTACACATAGAAAGAGTGCTCAAGGCAAAGTCAGTCGTATAGGTGGCCTGAATGATACCATTCTACATTTGAACTTTTTAAAACTTTTTTAAACTTTTCCCTGCGTCCGGCGAAAAAGGACCACGAACAAGGTGCATGAATATAAATCACGAGTTAGTCAAGCATGATGAAACTTTTACCCAGCCTAATGCGTGCAATCAACTACACAAGTGGATTTTGAAAATTTTGTTCTCCACGGAAATTTTTGTTGTCTACGGAAAAGATTTCTCGTAGATGTTCTATAGTGGAATACGATAAGGTTCAACGAACCATTTGAACTTGGTGGAAGGACAGTTCGAACCCTCAAGTCGTCTGCTGCAATAAAAACTTCAAAATGAACAGATTAACCCTTATTGGCAAATCAGCCGACCCGAGTTTAAAACCTCGAAGGGAAAGTTTTTAAATTATATGTGATATCAATATTTCTACCTATAGTCAATTATATCTCTGGCGAGCTTACCGTGGTGATTTAAGTGCATTGAACCAAAAATCTAATGTCGAAAAATTATATCCCAGGAGGCTCCGATGAGATTGTCCGAAGGGGCGATTAAAGAGTTTTCACTCTAATCATTCTAATGTCTTAATTAAATTCTTGTAAATAATGTATAAATTAGAATGTAAATTTTTACATGATACTGACCCAAAAATGATTCTTTGAGATTCATTTAGAAATGGATATTCCTATGAAACTACTATTCAACGAGAGAAGACATCTTTCAGTTAGATTAGGAACAGACTCTGATTGGTTTAATTCTAATAAATGAGGTCCCATCAGAATTCACCGCCAAAGGACTGTCAAAGTATGGCTAATTCTTCTGGGTTTTGGTACACTATATTCAATTTGGACAATTGGTAAAAATATAGGGAAATATATTTCGAGCCCAACGTCAATTCGAACCGAAACAAAGTGAGTTTTGATTGCGTTTTTTGGGCCTTACCGAGGATTCAGGCTTCAGCATCAGCTCCATATGTTGAATGTTTATGTTTGTTTGAACTCACAGCACTCAAGGTGGCGCCTGAGAGCACTTTTTAACTCGACTCATGGACTGGAAGAAAATATTTCAATATTTTATGGAAATTACTTCAATTCAAATAAAGATGTTAAACTGACACATTTTAATTACATTGATTTGGATGACTTCTTTGCTCATACTGCTCCTGAACTAGTTGTTCTGAGAGTAAGTAACCAATGTCAACATTCGGTTGTACTAACGGTTTAGATCTCGATATTACAGTTATTTAAGTGTCGATTTAATATGGAGAAGTGTCCAGAAGCGAAACGAAGATTGACACGATATGGCTATTGCTATTATTACAATCTCAGGTGTTACTGAAGGGTGAAGGCCACTTGGCGATCAATTTTGCGAAATTCGACTTGACGAACCAAATCACAATTCGGTTCGTCAAATCTAATCTCAGTTCACCAACTCTCTTTTCGGTTCGCCATATTCTGAATGGCGTTCGCCAAGTTAAATTTGGTTCGCCAAGTAAAATTTAGTTTTCGCCAACTGATTTTTTCACCAAGTTGCTTGCCTAATCGCCCTAATCCGCCACAGAAAATAACTTTGAGTGAGTGAAATCAAAAATTAAGTGATCATTTCAATGGAAACATTTCTATTGCTGGACCACAATCAAGTTTAATATTTTATGGTGCATACAACAAAACTGATACAACAACTGGTGCATTACAATTTGTTGATGGAATGACTCTTTTTTACTGTTTGGGGCTCAACGGTAGACATTACTTGATACAAACTAATCGATTTATATAAAACAATTTCGGAGTCCTATAAAAAGTGACCCAAATGAAGATGTTATGATTCCTAAGCAGAGTACAACAGCTCTTCCTGACCGTCTAACACAGGGTAATTTAAAACAAAAAGGGCAAGAATTAAGTTGTGATGATTCGCTTGATATATAAATTATATAATATAATATATCCTAAAAATTTTAGTTGCGCTCTATCCTCATATTCATAAGTACCTACCAAAAGACTGTGGATACTCTAAATTGGACTTTTACACTAATTCATCTTATACGCGCGAGAAATGCCTTCAAGAATGTGCATATAAAGGCTAGGATTTCATTCCCTCACTCGCTGCTAATACCCTCTTTCATTTGAAAATCTAAAAAGCTGTCATGGAAAAATGTAAGTGTAGACCTCCTTACTTTCCAAAATACAAAGATTACGACGACTGTACATTTTCAATGCATGCTAGTTGTATTTCACCAAACTTTACCGTTTTTAACTTTACCACATGCATCAATTGTCCTGTTGAATGCGAAAAGAACAGGTCAGCTATCTAAGTCTTATTTCCTGTTTAATAAATCATTATTAACAAAGGGTTATTTCAGTTATGTACGAAATGTCGAATATGGAAAATATCATGAGCCTATTTACCGAACGTTGGAAAAATTTTCACAATCAACTGGGAATCAAGATATTGATATTGCTGCATTTCAGGTAGAATATTGAAAAGGATTGTGTAGTGAACGAAATTTCAGCTTTATTTTCCTTCGCTTGCTATAACTGTTCACAAGCAAATTGAAGATTACACAACGAATCAATTCGTTTCTGAGCTTGGTGGTGCTGCGGGTATCGTTCTTGGTGTCTCACTTTACACCATCGTAAAAAGTGAGTTTCTCAAATCACTCTAATTGTGATTGAAATGAATTTTAGTAATCGATGATCTCATTGATACATGTTCTATTTTAATTTCAAAGCAACGAAAACTTTTAATCAAGATGCTGTTTGATGTGAAAATCTTTCGAAAACGGTGAGTCTCGGATTCATAAATTATGGCTTTGCCATTATGGCTTTGATATTGTTAACAGACTTCTCAGACGACGGGTTATTAATAAAAATGCTCAAACGAGTTTATCAATACCGATAACCAAACGCGAAACAATATATGGCTCGACAACACAAAAAATTAACAATTGCGTGAAGCAAGAGGATGACGATTTAAAGATTTTGAATAATATATTAAACGAAATGCCATCGCAAGATCAGCCTTGGAACTTAAAACCTCGTCCGGAACCTCACTTGGTCAAGAAATATTGATCCAAAAAATATTTAAAAAAAAATATTTATTGACTAGATAAAGAAAAAACTGAAAATTTCGATTAATTGATGCATTCATTCTTAGAATGGGCCCGAACACACAACATTATCAGGCCAATCACAAGCACCAAGTTTTTCATTGAAAAGCAAACCATCAGGACAATACTGAATCTCAGTTCTGAATCCATGAAAGCACATGTAAAATGCATCACATTTGTAATCAACTTTGTAAATCCCGTCGGGACAGTAAAGATCTGCTTCACTCTTAGTCATTGGGACACGTTCGCCACATTTTGCATGACATGTCCAAAGAAGCCAAGTTGGTGTATTTTTCTTACACCCTTTGAAACATTCCCAGTATACCTTAAAATTTCATTGAATATGGTTTCGTCAATGGTTTGTTATTATAACCTGGTCGTTTTCAGAATTTCCACATTCAACATTATCGGGCCAGTCACAAACTAATTGATGTTCATTGAAAAAGAGTCCGTCGGGACAATATTGATTTGGATATTGAACTCCTTCATGACAGACATAATATTCAGCACACTCATCTTCAACAGGGTAAATACCATCATTGCATCCACATTCAACATTATCTTGTTCTGATTTAAAATATTATTTGACAGATAATATAATATTATTATTATATATCATTGGTAGTTTCAACGATGTATGTATAATTCCTATAAAGGACCCCCAAGGGTAAGTCAGGATTTCTCGGTGGGTCACGTCAGACTGTTTTTTCTGGAAGCATTTTTAAGGCTTATTCCTTTGATTTTCCATGGTAGTTTTTGAGGCTCTAAAATATCATTCAAAAATTTTCAGGTCTTTTGTTCAACCGAAATAAGTTCTTTTTTTATACTTTATTTTCATTCAAAAGGTGGTGTCAGATTGGTTGATTTCAAACTTTTTTCCGACGAAATTCGAGAAATTCAAATTTTTGAAAAAATTGTTTGATCATTTAGACTCAAAATTCTAGCGCCATAAAAAATGGAAATTTTCAAATCCAGAAAAAAATGATAATTTTCGAAAATTGTGTTTTCAGGGTAATTTTTGATGCTATATGTTTTCAAAATTTTTTCCGAGAATTTTTGGAAATTTTCAAATTTTTAAGAAATATCGAAAATAATTTCAAACTTGGGCCAAGAAAATTTCCAGGGCTGTTTTTATGCTCGGAAACGGCATGAAAATGCTCAAAAATTCGAACTTTTCTGTTTCGTCGGGATAAAGTCTGACATGAACCATTTCTGTCGGACTTTTCTATACAGTATTAAAATTATTGAAAATTGATTGATCGTTGCATAAGCTAGTTTCCTTTAAATTAGTTACAGTCACTTTTGTCACTGAAGATTTTGATTCCATCACTGGTTGATCATTTTGATAAATTCGTCGTTTTCGCTTT
>SCLD01032759.1:0-17477 GCA_004367895.1 Oikopleura longicauda
CCTCAATATTTATTTCTTCGATTTTTAGAACTTAAACGAGCGTGTTTCAGGGAAACTCAATCGATAAACATACCTGGATTTTGTTTCCGTCAAACACGCTCGTTGAAGTTCCCGGACGTTTTCTCATATTTAACTTTGAGTTAAGATGCCTTTTTGTGATGACGATGGGAAGGGGTTCGTTTGGTCGTTCAGAAATGACCACCCAACCCTCATTTCCAAGATTTGTTTTAGATCGGTTGTACTTTCGTTCTATATCTTTGATTATTCATTTTGAGTCAGTATGTTACTTTTGAGTCATCTATTGAAAATTTTGAAATTATGAGAACTAATGTCACAAAATTTGTGCGCATTTTGTGACATTAGGAAACTAATCTGCCCAAAATTTTGTGATCATTAGTTTCATAATGTCACAAAAAATTTTCAAACTCCGGCCGAAGAATTTGGTGACATTATGACTTGATCGTCATCATATGTAAAATATCAAATGTAACATATGTGAAAGTGTTTGGATAATTCCTTTAAGACACCCTTATTCATAAATATATAGATTATGACATATGTATAAATTATGACAACAATCAACCCGCAAAAGTGGTTTCTACAACAACAATCTCTCGTGTCAATGATCTTTGACGTCCGCGATATTGTCTTGGCGTCATTATTCTATCTGGATAAGTCAATTTTTCGACTGTGAATGGTCAAATTCAAAATCAATTTTAGCCTTAAAGTGTATTTCAAATACGCAGAAAATAAAATTATTTAAAATAACTTCAAAATTATCCAAATAAATTCGATTGCAGTTTGATATTAGCTAGCTCCTGATCGAAAACTTGCTGCAAATGAAAATGAATCACAGCCACCATGGTCAACATTCATATCAAAGTCTTAATTGGTATTAGAATGGCCTTCAAATAAGTCAATGATGACCTTACCATCTAAATTATCGCCTTCGGGACCAACAGATTCTCCATCATCGTTTGCTCTTTCCCGAGCTTTCATGATAGCCTTTTCAATATCATCCTTTTCTAGATTCATGAATGATAAAGTACGTCATAATTTATGACTCTTAATTTATGACGTCAGGAACTTCAATCGTATAAATTATACGGCATAATCAGAAAAAATCAAATCCTGATCGTCTATTTGATCCAAACCATTATTTTGATCAATATCATTTGCCATTTCGGCGTTGGCCACATCCCCTGGATCATTATCAGCATCTTGTGTGCCCGCGTCAAAGATTACGGTCCAAATGTTTGATGACGTAACAATCTAAAAGAGTTCCCTTTCTTAAATAAATTGGACGCATTTCCTGATCCAACTTCGGCAACCAGGTCCATATCTTCTTCCATGTCATCTAAACCAGGATCACCATGTTCGTCTTCGTCGTCCTCGTCATCATCACCGTCTTCATCATTAAACTGACCTGCTGCTTCCATTGCTTCGGCCATTTCATCATCAGCATCTCCTTCGCCATTACCGTCGCCATCACCATCATTAGGTTGAATTCCGGGATAAGAAATCGGCATAACTTTTTTGTGCGACCGATTTTTTTCTTTTCAAAAATCGGTTCTGAATCGGTGAATTATTCTGATTCTGGGGATATCAATATTTTGGTTCAATTCCCTGGAAATTCGATTTTGAATTTTTTTGTCTAATTTTGGAAATTGCGTGGGTGGCGCCCTTAGGCGTTGGTGAAAATCCCGGAATTCAACCTAACCATCATCACCTGAATCTGATCCATCATCGTCGTCACCGTCCTCAATATCCATTTCTGCATCTCGCTTGTTTTTGAAACTAAATTCGTCAATGTTAAAAACGACATCTGAATATTTAAGGGTACCTATACTTCGTATTTTTTCCATCTTTCAATTTGCCATGCCGATCGAGTCCTTTTCCACGATTTCCGACCTTGTTTGATTTGCGTCTTTACAGGCAATTAATAAATAATATACAGGTCAATCTCTATCTTCAAACGTAACTCCCTCTGTGTTCAAACCACATTTTCTCGTATTTTAGATCTTTGATCGAAATCTGACCATAGACAGAATGATAAAACGGATTCTAGTTAAAAATATGAGCGTTGAATCCATATGAAAAAAGAATTCGAGGGATGTGAAAATTGACCTTTAACGTGGACGGGGTTACGTTTGAAGATAGAGATCGACCTGTACAGTCAAATTCACTGACAGTTTACCGACTCAACAAAATACGATTGTTAATATCATTATTTATAATTGCAAAGCGTATCCTGGTTGAAAAAGGCCATAGTCCTCGTTTGCGTTTGAGTTTCTTTGGGGGAACATAGGGCTGAATTTTATTAGTTATCCTAGTCCTCTCGTGAAATGAAAGCAACCTGAAAAGGGTCGGTAAACAGTGCTATCCAAATACTCTTTTTTGGCATACTTCAAAAATGTACAAATGTGAAAAGTCAAAACTTCATTTTTCAAAACTTTTAGATTAAGATTTTTAATTTTTCAAACTAAAGACATTCAATTATATTACTTTAGTCAAAGAAATTGATAGACCATATTAAAAAGTCAAATCGAGACAAATCAATTTTGTGTGTGTTAAAAATGAAATTTCGTGCCCAACAGAAAGAGTTTCAAATATGCGGCATATAATATGGCCAACAATAGAAAATATCAATGTTGGGTGAACCTTTGGCCTTTTATTTTCGATCTTATCAAAACCACGTTACGAATCGGACACTTATTTATCCCTGACACTTTATGTCCCTCACACTTTAGTATTTTAACATAAAATACTTTTTTTTTAAATTTAAAATATGATTTGTTCAGATGATGACCACGAGCTGTAATTAAGAAAACAGATAGGGAGTCATGCGTCATTATGACTTGAAGCACATGATAGGTGTATAAAGAATCACACTCAAAACTACTTTTGACTAGACCATTCCTAATTGAAATATCGCATACACAGCTCTGTAGTACAGCTCGGACCTTATCACTGTAGTTTTACGATGAGATCACTGGATGTCAATGACACAAATAGACCAAGTTCCAGCCCCTTAAAGAGCTTACAAGAATTACCAGGCCATGATAGTTATGTACGGAGCAGTCAAATTTACGATTTGAAATTATGTATTGGCAATTTAGGATAAAAATCATAAGTATTAACATAAGTTATTTCATTATGCCGATGATGGCTCAATAAACGCCCATTAGCTTAGCCCATTAGCTTAGCCCATTAGCTACAAAAATGATAGAAAGCGAATTTTCCATTCGCAACACAGATGGGGTTATAAAAAAATGTCAAGATCGTCGTGTCAAGTTTGTCGTGTGGCGAATTTTGAAATTGAGAACACTGAGTTTTTTTGCTTAAAGGTCCGCTCGACGTTCAAACAGGACCGTCTTGAAAACAGTCCGTATCAAGCTCATACAGCCGTTATAAGCCGGAATAGTGAAGAAAAATCTAAGCATATTATCGGTTATAATTTCAATATTGGATACTTTCCAACGCTAGACACCAAATCAATCCGTTCTACTGTAAATTGCGGTTGATCAATAATAACAATTTATGAGTAACTTGTTCATCACAATGCACAAAGGTTTGTAGTCCAAAGATCGTTTCAGAATGGTCGAAATTGTGAAAAGTTTTCGAAAATGGAAAACAAGCAGTTATCAGCTGATCATTTCCGAGTGGCAAGATACAATTAGGACGACCACCCAAAAAACGTTTATCGATAACTGGTCCCGGAGAAACTTTTGGCGGAAACCATTCAGTTAACAAAAAATGATGATTATTGAGCAAGTCATCTTTAAGCAAACAATAGAAAAATAAGATTTCTCATTCATATTTTTTGATTCATCACATTGCACATGAATATATCCAAAAAGGACGTCAAGGGTGAAAGATAACTTTCCGTTTATGCTTGAATAAAATCTTTGGACGTTGAAAGTTCATTCAGAGTGATATAAAAATCGAACTGACCGTGTGGTCAAAAGTTGTGGCCATTCAAAGTTATTTAAAAGAAGAGGAGAAAAGCAAAGTTTCTCTGGGATACCAAAAGTTCAAACGACATTTTTGATTCTGTATGAAAAAATATTATGTCTCATTTGCCTCATATAAATTTCATGACTGTGTACCATGGTGACTCACCATTGGTGAGAAAGCTTATTAGATTCTGCAAACTACATTCAAATTTCTAACCGACTGATTCACTACGGAGGGACGCGCTTACTTTGTAATACGCTTAGATAGGATATCTCCCATCTAAGTCGGTTAAAGCCCTCTAGCGTCAATGAAATTGGGTGCGAAATGCCCAGTACGAAATATCCAATGCAAAATTACCTCTAGAATGAAAATTGTTCAACTCCGATTTTCAGAGATTTCTGAAACCGGGAATTTCATGAGAGAAAAAATAGGTATGTATAATTTCCAAAAATGACCATGTTGTGCTCCTGGTTAATGGCCGAAAAATATAACACCGTATGGTACTGATGGTGCTAAAGAGCAACACTCAGGTCAAACACGCGTTTGGTCGTTTAAGTTATTCTTCACGGTATGGAACGGTATGGAACGGTTTGCTTAAAGAGCTTGATTAAACTATAACGACACCGTTAAAAGTCTTAACTTAGGATTTATAAGAATAAATCCTATGCGCCTTGCCCTTTAATTCATCTGCATAAAGCTAGGATTTTGATTGAGTTTGGATAGGGACTCGAAGCACATGATGTTCAAACAGATATTTCAGAGTGCTATGTTCGTGCACAGTACGAGCAGTATTTGAAATCATTAGTCAGTTTTAGTCTGCTCCAAGTCAAATTTTTCAGTCATTGACTGGCCCACCTCAGTTAACTACAATAAAAGAATTTCCCACTTCACAACATCACGTTTCGGTGATTTCGAATGGTAAGATCTGTTGCTCTCAACGGGTCAAAACTTTGACTCAAAAAATAATATTCATTGATAACATGTATTGTAGTAACATTTTATACTAATTATATTTTGCAACTATGAGAATTTTTTTCGATAAAGATATACTATTTATTTATCAGAATTTGGTGGAACAGTAATGTATTTTTTAGAATGGACCAGTTTTCCAAAACGATTTAGGTACGAATTTAATTTATTGCTCGAGCAATATCAATTCAAAAGTTTGAACTTAAAACCATCTGACTTAGACTTTCTTATCCCTCTGTAGCTATACACGGTCCAGATATAGACCGTGGTAAACCGGTATTTTCGGAACCTAATAGGTTGTTTTCAAGTTTGTAGCCTACAGTGTGTCAAAAATGATTTGATAATTTAAAACATCATGTCATCTCATTGGTCAACAGCTGTTTTTACCAATCAGAGTACATTTGACCCTGTGACCATTATCAGATTAACACTGTTACCATCTTGACCCTGACAAGATCTTTCAACATAGAGGTCAGATAAGGTATGACCCCGCGTCTTCCTTATTTTTAAATTGACCAATCAGGTGATTTTGTAGTTTGAATGAATCTGGACCCCCTCAAATGGACCCCCTCTCGCACGAGCTTCACATGGAGCGGTTTGGCCGGCCAGATAAGGGTAGGGTCGCCAAATTGAAAATCATATGACGTCAACCACGAAAGGTACATTCTGAGACAGAGTACACTCAAATATTTTTATATTCTAAAATAAACTTAAAAATACATGTTAGACTTTATCAGTTGAAGTTTTTAACTTTTTGAACTTTTGGAAAAAGATTAAAATCGTGTAATTTGTCAATACAATTTGACCACGAGATTTTTTCATTTTGAGACGGAAACACATCCCCAAGACAAATTTCACATCATTATTTAAAGCCTATATATGGGTCGTGGTACTTATGACATTTGACTTTCGGGGAATAAAGTATATTTATACGTATAAATAACCGCTGCTTCGTGTCAAAAATGTTCGATTTTTGTTTGAAAATGTCCTAATTTTGCGTCTAATAAATGCTTCCCCGTGATCTAAGCTGTTAATCCCCAGGAAATGATATTCTAAAAATACGAAAAAATTGGCTGAAGAAAATACTGTATGACCATATGTTGCATGGACTTTAACGTCAGGGTCAGCTGAGAAACAAACGTTACTTACTCTGGGACATAAATGTTTTGTAAAAATTCTGCACCATCCACGCCTTTTCTCCCCCCTCTCCTGTACAAAACATTTCTATCCCAAGAATTTAAATGTTATCGGATCAAGTTTAAGAGGCATAATTGGTTCTTTCACGAGAACTTCGGTGGCATTACATACGAGGTGAACTCGTGTCAGCAGATGCACAAAACTTTTATAATCATTTATTAAAAAATGTTAAACTCATATGTCATATCCTTTTGTACCTATACTACGGTACAGATTACTATTACTGTACTAATGGGTATCCATTCTGAAGATTTTGGATTATCGCTTTGAGACAAAAACCCCTGCCCAAAAGCACGTCAATATTTTACTCTCAGTAAAAAAGAGAAATTTTCAATTCAATTATTTGTTTTAGTGCCATGATAAAAAAAATAATTTAATGGACTTTTATATTATTTATTATATAAATACCATCTGTTGTTTATCTTTAATTTTTTTTATTTTTTTGAATAAAAACACATTTGAGTACGAGTGGGCGACCTCACCCTTAAGTCTAGTAGGTGTGTGTTTAGTGTAGTAGATCATCGTTTAGTCTAGTAAATGATCAGACCATATATAAGCGAGGGGTTCGCATTATTGCTTTGCTCAGAAACCGTGCCCAGAAAATTCAGGCCGTTTATTAGACCTTTTTTTGACCTACGAACGGACTTTTAACCCGTGTTCGACCCCCTGAGAAAAAACGTTCACCAGAGAAATCATCTTTTAACCATCATACATCATCTCGGAGAGAAAAAAAAATCATAGAATTTCAGAAGACAAGTCGAAAAACGGGTTAAACTGGTTTAAAATCGAGCCGTAAAAAACAAAAAAAGAAAAAAACGGGTCCTGTTGTAGTAATGGCAATGGCTGAATCACCAAGAGGTAAGATCACATGTATGACTCATGGATTTAGAAAAGTTGAAAACACGGTTTCTACTAGGGTGACCTTTGCCAATGATGGTTCTGGTGTATAAGGGGTGACATTATTTGGAATTTAAATGACATCCGTGACATAACCTATACTAAATAATATAATTTTAAAGGGATGAAAATAGAAAAAAAGGTTCGTTCCGATTTCTAAAAAGAGTCAATAAGGGGTTTTTATACGGCGAAATGCGATGGCCTTTTTAAATTGGATTCCCGTGGTGCACCCTTAAAGTTCCTTTTAAGGGTAGCACCACTTAAATAAATGTTGGTTATTGGGATGACAAGCAATTTGTTTATTTTAGTACCCTTATTTTAATTCTGATTGACTAAATCGCCACTAAGTCAATTCAAAACGCCATAATTCTTGTCAAACATGACGATTTCACAAAGATCTAACTTTTGTACAACTCGGCAAGTTTTAAAAAGTGCACAGGCTATAATGACTTACAATTATAAGAGTACACATATCGTTATCGTGGGAAGGATACTGAGGAACAAAGGTGGCCTAACTGAACATGCCCGGTAAATGTTTCGTATGTCATATCCTAGCGGATGTCATTTAGGCACCTTACGGTTGAAATCCCTATTCTAAAGAAATCCATAATCCATTTTTATATCGGGGTTATTCGTTTGAACGACCTGTAAAGAGGTTTTAATTTTCGCCTCGAGAGGACTAATGTAAACACTTGTCCGCCATGGTCCAAACAACTTTATCAAGGCTGAAAGATCGTACCAAAAACACATACAGGGCTACAATTTCCATAATTAATAATAATATCATATTATTTTAGTTTCTGCACCCATTGACATTCGTCCTCAACGCACGAGCCGCCGTCGTCGAACTTTGAGTTCATCAATTTGCTCTTCAAGTTTTGAGGATCAATACATGATTACCGGAACTGTGCTCGGTGAAGGTGCGTATGGTCAAGTCTTCAAATGTACCCACCGCATTACTGACATCGAATATGCCGTGAAAATTGTAGACAAACGACTTGGGGCACCAAGAATCAAGGTAAGAATCAGGGAGATGATAATACGAAGTAACACAAAGCAATAAAACCCATGAAAAAATAAAGAAAATTCGTACTTTTTAGATCCGGACATATGTCTAGTCATTCGAGTTTCATACTTAGTCTAGTTCAAAGCTTCACAAATTCATACTAGACCGCGCGATACGTAGGACCGAACCATTTTGAAAGCATATGACCAATTATATAATCTTCGTAATGTATTTGAAGGAGGGTGTGGGTAGTTTCGAGGTGAAATTTTTAGCTTTCTAATCACTGAAACAGTTTATGACTATTTTGCAAATTCTCATAAAATTTGACCTGGTTTATGAAATCTACTGCAAATTTAAGGGTAGTCCAGACCAAAGTAATTTTATTTTTGAAAGCAATCTCGGAAAGAGTCGGAATCCGACATACAGCGACTCTGAAATGGAACGACGAATTTCTAGATCGGCCCAGAATAGATTGAAAATGGCGTCATTCTATTTCAGAGTCGTTCTATGTCCCTTAAAATGGGTAGTTCAGTACCACAAACAATGTTTCGCGCAACAAATACATGCTTGCTCACCCTTGACATGGATTACATGACGCTTAAATAACACAAATTCGTTAAGGTTCATCGCGAGATCGAAGTTTATCATCAGTGTCAGCAGTCTCACAATATTCTTCACATGGTGGAGTTCTTTGAAGACGATAACACTTTTTATCTTGTCTTTGAACTTATTCGGGGCGGTAAGTTATTATGTGTGGTCCCATGGTGTTTCGGTTCAAGATTAGTTCCTGGCAAATGAATCCTGAACCATTTTGTATCAGCAAGATCAAAATCTTCATGACCTTCCAAAAATTTATCAAGAAGGATCTCTGAAGTCTTCAAGACTCTTCAAGTGGTTTCAAAGAGATTCGAACTTGGAAATTTCAAAAAATCAAACTCGATCCTACTTGATTTTTTTGATCAGTTGACCTGATTAACATGGGTAATAATGAGTCATTATCATGAATTAAATTATTCAGGATCATTGGAGAACCGCATCGAATCAGCTGCTTCAAAAATAATATCTGAGAGTGAAGTGAAATCGCTTGTTCACTCAATTGCTCTTGCTCTTAAATTTCTTCATTCAAAAGGAATCGCTCATCGAGATATAAAACCAGCTAATATTCTCCTGCCTGATCCAAACTCGGTAAGTCGAAATGACATCAACATTGTGTCATCAAAAAATAAAAAAAAAATATCGGTTTTTTTAGCTCGACGGGGCCAAGTTGTGCGATTTTGATTTAGCGTCAAGAGCAAAAACTTCCATTGAAGTTCGTGGAGACATACAGTAAGTCGTTCAATACATTACATTGTAATTACGTAATTGTTTTTTTCTAGTATGAGCTCTCCGGTAGGATCTGCCGAGTTCATGGCACCTGAAGTTGTTCGTGCTTTCTGTGCTATGGATGATGAGCGTGTCAAATACGACCAAAAATGTGATATGTGGAGCCTTGGAGTCATTACGTAAGTAATACATCATCAAATGTTACGTAACATACGATATGTTTCATAACAATCACGTTATAATTACATATTATGTGTAACATATATTTAAAGCTATTCGCTGCTCGCTGGTCGACCACCATTTGAAGGTAAATGCGGCTCCGTATGTGGCTGGGATGACGGTGAACCATGTGACGAATGTCAAGATTCACTTTTTAATGCTATCCAATCTGGAAAATTGGAATTTCCCGATCACATCTTCAGAAATGTTTCACGTGATGTCATTGACTTGGTAAGATTCGATCTCTTGCCTTGAAATAACCTCTAAATTGACCTTTAGATTTCACGATGTCTTTCAAAATCTCCAAAAATGCGTCCCACACCATCTGAAGTTATTTCTCATGGTTGGTTCAATGAAGAAGATTTGCGTAGGCTTAAAGCTATAAAGCCTAACGTACCCACCATCGCACTTCAAAATGACGTCATAACTCGGGCTTAAAAATTTGTTGCCATCCTATGGTATTTTATTTCAACTTATGGCAATTGCCATCCAGTGATTCTTCACCTCCTCAAAAACAAAAAAAAACACCGACCGATATCGTCCCCTGTTTTTCATATGGGCCAATGATGACCACTAGATGGTATCATCGTGGCTACGGTTGATTGGTCCATATGTCTCAAGCCAATGGCGTGACTTCCCATTTAACCAGGCCCATTTTCGGGGTCCAGGCCCTTAACTTACCTGTTAGCTCAATAATCTTCTATCAGTAATAACCACACTACTAGAACACTGGTCCCTTGAGGTCATCAGAGGTCAAATATTGATATATGACTCATATATAATATGATGTCATAATGACGTCAGTGTCTGTTCATCTGATTTAGGTTTTCTTCACCTCCCTGCCTATTATTGTTATACGTTAACGCCCATGTTCGATTTGTTCATCACCAGCTGTTGCTATCTCATGGCTTATGACACATATAATATGATTCATATTATATGAATCATCATTGTATGAGTGATTTTTTATTTTTGCCATGTGATACATTTAGAATCAGTCTCGACCACCCCATTTCTTAAAAGCTCTAGCTTCATAACGCCACCTAGTTGAAATCTTGTCATTCAAACAGTCATAACTGATGACTAATTCGACTGCAAGTTGACTTCTGGAATGGTGAGTCATCGGCCTGCGCTTCCTATTCGGTTTAACTTCTGATTCCGTTCTCTATGCCATACAAAACAATGCATAACAAGCCCCTCGATGAATCATGTTTGATGACTCATTAATCATGAATATAACTCTTGATATGTGACTCACCATCTTGATTCAGTTTTATCAGCCTAGTAATGAGGTCCAAAGGTGTTTAAAAAAAAAGTAAAAAAAAGAGGGATTATTTTCGTTTCCGACTCACCCACGCAAATTAAACCTACGTGATAAAAGCCCTCGCGCTATGATCCAATTTGGATCAAATGACTAATCTGTCATTTTTATATAAAAATCTCTCTTTACTGGTTACGTAATAATAATGACGTAATCATTATTGAGACAAAAATCACAAAAAATCAAACAGCGACATTTTCATGGACAATAGGTGTAGTCGTTACTATGCTCGATTCATGATTATAATGCTATTCTTATCAATTATGACTCATAAACTATGATTTATTCACAATCAGTCATAGTCTATGAATCATCTGTAATAAGATTAGTCCATATTAATCGAGCTTGAATCAAACTTAGTCTCAATCGTAGGCGTTTGACCTGATCCCATCGCGTTCAAAGTGTCCACTTTGGTCACTTTGTATTCCGGTGTAGCGTCCCCAGGTGTGATATTTGGAATTAAAAATTGCCTGGAGCAATTTCGAAAAATTTTCTCCCTCTTTAGTTCCGCCAAAATTCAATTACCTAATCTACCGGTCTCTACTTTGTTAAAAAAAATGTCCGATTGACATTTTTGGGCCCAGTCCAGATTTAGATTTTTCTCAGGACCGGTCCCAAAAATGATCCTGGACCGACCGAATATAGTTCTCCAGTTACTTCTCCATAAGAATATTGAATTCTTACATGTCAGTTCTAAAATTGTGTTTACCCACGTTGACGATGATTTAATGATGGTCCTCCAACGCAATTTAAATCTCAGTTTGAGTTTTAGAATTGCCTTGGAGGATTTACGGTAAATCATCTGACTGGAGCCAAGTTCACCTCCTAGATTAGAGACTGTTTCCGACCCGATCTCTAATTTACTTCTCTCATCATTTGACTCATAATATATGATTAAGTATCATGGTATGAGTCATGATTATATTATCCCGGGTCACGTGATATGTGAGTCCTATTTGCACTAAACTGTTCAGCCAACTACGGTCTCCAAAAACCCCATGTGTTCTGATCCCGTTCACGTATTTTATTCCACATGAACGCACGTCAAAAGTTCAATCAGGCTTATTGCATAGGTTGAGCTGAATTGGTTTAGCATGACCTTCAACCTACGCACTTTTCCCGATGACGTCATATCAGAACTATTCTTCAAAATGACTGGTTTCTGTTGGATTTTTAAGGTTAGTTCGGCAACAAAAATTTCGTTGAAAAACGATGACCAAAACAATTATTCATGGTAAACAAGGTGTATGTTAGGTTTATCCCGAATAACGTCAAATTTTGAATGAAAATTAAATTCTTAATGTTTCTAAACTATCAAAAATTCGACCATTTTTGCCCAAATTCAACGCTAAAAATATTAGAAGCTAAAAATATTATTCCATTAATTTAATTTTCGGTGATATTTTGACTTTTTGAAGTCCTCCAAAATATTAACCATGTTCTAAGAATCTCATTTTCATACAAAAAATGACCATTTTTATCCCTATCACAGAAAATTTTGTGGTGCTTTCGATTTCGGCCAACCAAATTCGAACTAGAAGGTTCAGATTTAAAATTCAGCATCATTCCCGTGCCCTCTAACCACATTAAAATATAGGGTACCACACCAGTGCTACACTGGTACCACCTCGAAATATCTTTTGTAAAAAGATTGGGATCATGTGATAGATGTCACGTGATCACCAATATTGTTCATATATGTAAAGTGCCCCTGAATGCTAATTCTTCCATTATATCAGTTCTCGAATGTTCCAATTACCGAACGTTCTTTTAAATTCATAACCCGAACATTTTTCCTTAAAAATCCTATATTAGCCAGTCAACCAGATTGATACATCGCGACTCTTCGCAACTCCTGATCGCGATAAAAGACCTCGGCTTCCATTACGCCATGACAACCTACGCAATTTAATAACTCGTGTGGAAAAACGTCATCGGAGCGTAGGCAGAAAAAAATAAAAATCTATATTTCAATATTTTGTTTCAATATTCTAATGCAATTTTAAGAATTGTGATTCTCGAGTATAATTGAGTGCTCAGTACTGTAAGTGGGCGTGTGATCACGTCACGTGTCCAATGTCATGTGGCTGGTCATGTGATGGGGTGTATCATCTTATTAAGTACGGTTCGAAAAATTGGTTCGATCTGTTGTTGAGGGGATGTTCTGAGTGAATTCTATTTTTGAATAAGTTGCGAATCACATGATATCGCCCCCACTTGATCAAATTGAGATTGGTGACATGCCCCACTGACGAAGCAGTCTAGTTACACGGTTCGTACATCGCATAAAACAAATCCTGGGAACTTTATTTTTAAACTCAAAGATGGTTCCCGGAAAACTCGAAACTCTGCGATATTCATTCAAATAACAGTTTTCCTTGAAAATTTTTTTTTTTTTCAGTTTTGATTTTTTTAGTAACCGAGCCGCGAATGGTGAGGTTGCGGGAGTCTGGATCTCATGTTCGAGATGGTGTTGACAGACCATCTGATGACATAAGCGTGCACATTTGAATATTTATTGTACCAGTCGCTGTTGGTACATCGCTTTCCATTTCAAAATTAGTTCTATTTGGTTGTTTTTTCCTCAAAAATTTCGTTTCTGATCGAAAACTTTTATTTCAACTTACTTGTTTCTGACGTTCAAACCAAAGTGGAGGATAAAAACTGAAAATTTAAGTTTTAAAATGATGTTTTGATTTATTTATTCATAGAAAGAACATATCATATGTTACATATGATACACAAGCCGCATATGATATCTATAAAGACGTCCCGCTATGATATATCTTCGACCGCGGTCCGTCTGGGCCACTCGGTTCGAGACCGAATAATTTTTTTTATGGAAAAAAGCAAAGTCAGTGACCTTATCATTAGGTCTAGTAAAGAGGGGGATGATACTGGCTCCACTGGAGGCGCTAAATATGAAAGTTTCGTTCTCAGTACACAATCTGGACTCAGATTCTGGAGTGGAGTTCAACAAACAGCAGAACTTTTGAAGACATGAGAAAGAGTTGTATCAAATTTTCCAACGATGAGTTAGGCATAATTTGCCGCATAAAGATGGAAAATTTGTATCAAATCTTCGATGTTACATAAATGGTTCATAACATATGAATCATAAATTATAATTTATAAAATACTCTTTATAAAATACTCAAACCATTATTTATCAACACTCACGTATCCACGCCATCATACAGAACAACTTTTTATATTGATCGAATCATTAGTATAGAATAGTCTTCTTAAAATGAGTTCTATTTTCTAACAATCAATTTTCCTGAAAGATTTGAAATTGGTTTTGAGCGCAGTATTCGTTGAATCCGAAAAATAGAACTCACTAATATCATCAACAAAAAATACGCTGATTTAAGGATAGCATAAGCTTATTAAAATTTTGTTCCAAATCGAACTTTTTTTAAGTCTATAAAACCAAGGAAAAGGCGCAAGATTATCTGCAAAAAAAGGTCAAAAAAGGTAAAAGACAAAATGCCTATAACGAAAGCCTTAAACGAAAACAATATCTTAACAAAATAACATAATTTGCATTCAAAGCAAGCTTATCAACTGTAATTCAAAAAACGAATTTCACAGTTTGATAAAGTAACGAGTCCTATTGATACGAATATCTTCTGGAAAGACGTCATTATATACATTTTGGCAACATTTCATCCATGAGCATTCTTGGTTGTCACTTAATGTAAGCGAAGAGTTACCATTCTCTATTTCATTTTTTGGTTCCATGAACTGAGCAAGTTTAAAATCCATTTGCGATATTTCATTTTCAGAAAAGTTCATTTTCATACCTTGTCAAAAGAAATTCAGGTAGTCGCATTAAAAAGCCATTTTGCAATTATATTGGTATCTTAATCGCACTAATAACCATCACACGGCACGCTGTAAATTGCTCGCAGCTAAATCGTGTTATCTGAGTTAATCTTTAAATGACTTGTTTTAGTGTGATGAATGTTCTATAGACTAGTCTGAGACTAGTGATTTTTTCTGCTATATATTCACTTTAACAAAGAAAACCCTGACTTCGGACTGTTGTGTTCGTATATGTTTGGCTATTTTTCTTATAATTGAATTTAATCGTTTGAATCAAACATCAATTTCAACTTTACACTTCGTGCCCTAATAATGAGTTTATCCGTTCAAAATTTGGATAAAGAGTGCGGAATTAAATGAGCTCAGGATCGTGATGAGGTCCACTCCTTGACCATCCAGAGACCCGGGATAAATTGTTGTCTGGTAAATGAATCACGATAAACGTTGTGAAAACTACATTACTACTGTATTGTTAAATAAACAAAAACCGAACTGGCAATTTAAACGTTTCAATAAACACTGGCGGTTGAGGCTCAGAGGTTTAGCACTCGGGAGTTAAAAACTGTCTTCGATTGATCATGTCGACCAGAGTTCACTGGTCGTGCCATACTTCTTGTGACCGAACTAGTGACACCCATGTCACGGCCAAACTAGAGCCGTGACAAACTTATTATCCTGAAAGTGTTACAAACTAGTGACGTGACAAACTCACATTGGGAAACCTGTGACAAACTAGTGACGTGCCAAACTTACTTTGTGAGAACTGTGACAAACCAGTGAGTGCCAAACTAGTGACATGACCAGTGAACTCTGATGTCGACGATGACCATCGCGATGGTGATACGGTTTCACTGATACCGTGACGAACAAATGAAGGAACATTTGATTACATTTGATTCTTTGATTTATTGAAGGATGGTCATTTTGAAAATGTACAAAGAGCTAAGGGCATGTTAAAAAACATTTGGCGTGCATAAGAGTGAAGTTTTCATAGTCAAATTCATGTCTTGTTTTTGGTTTACTAAGCTCTTAGTTAAAAAAGTATAAATGCAAAAGCCAGAATGAAAATTGAAAATGTAGTTCGCTTGAAATCAGCTATTGGGTATTGAGCAGTATCGTTTTCGACATCGTTCGCGTTCGTGGCATCGTTCGTGGCATTGTTCGTGGCATTGTTCGTGGCATAGTTCGTGGCATTGTTCGTGGCATTGTTCGTGCTCGTTTTTCTCAATTGAAGTTTTCGTGTATATCGTGTAAGGGTATAGATCCAGTCGTAATAACTTTCAAGAGAATTAACATTTTAGTTATTACTGATAATTTCTCATCAACGATTTTGCTATCTTGAAAATTGCAAAGAATTAAAATCAGTTCCTGTTTATTCTTGTGTATAATCCAGGTTGATTTGGGGCTGCACATGCTCCACCCCATGAAACTGCACCATACAAAATTGGTTCATTTTTATCATTAATGCATACAAGTGGACCACCAGAGTCACCTTGACATGCATCTCGCCCTCCCTTCATGTGCCCTTAAAAAGTGGTAGTTACAATTTGTCGATGACACATTTATTCACCATAGTCACGGGTAATTTCACAGTGATAGTCGATAACCTTGAGCCGTTAGACCTGGGTCACCTGTATTTGATTCAACGATTACCTGCACAAAATTCGATTCTTTTGTCATATTCATTATAGGCTGATTTGCAGGTGTCGTCTTTGATGACATTGACATGAATCGACTGAACTTGGGATCAAAATATCTGTCGTCTGATTCCAGTTTGGAAACAGCGCAAAGCCAAAGGGTCAGATCATTTCGGTCGATTCAGTTTAATTTACGCGAAAATTGCATTTCTGAATGACTTACATCTGACATGGTCGAAAGTTAAAAAAAACAGACACGAAGGTCTTTAAATGATCTGTTAGAATCGCTTTATATCCCAGGCTTAAGAAAATCAGACGTATCACCTTGATATTCGACAGTTCCAAAACCAGCAACAAAGCATTTCAAACCCTGCATAGTTTCCGTCGTTGTATCTTAATTCTATATGAGCGAGTGGAAACTTATTATTTATATATTAGAATATTATCGATATACAGTATCGAATGATTCGACCGTATACAAAAATCCTGACAATTTGGTCAATCCTGACCAAATTATGTTTGCTTCTTTTGCTAAGTTCGATACGAAATCCTTATCCTTATGGACAAATTCCGGAAACTTTGTCCAAAAATCGGGTAGCCACTCATGGGGTTCTAGTAGAACCGTTCTACTGGAGAATTTTTTCCTGCCTTTTCAAGATTTTTGGATTTCGGCCCAAGACTCATGAATCACGTGTGAGCATGTTTTCCTGAATATTTTCCTGGCAAATTTCATAAGCGAATTTCATAAGGGAAAATACCTTTCAATTAATCGGTTCACGAGTCAAGAACTTCACGAGTGCTACGTGACCTCATACAGGATTATTATAGTTAAGGTTATAAATAAGGTCTGGATAAGGTCTTGTCTCTTATTTTTATTGTCACATTAGGATTTGGCTAGTTAAATTTCGGAAAATAATGTATATTTATTTAGCAAACTTTTGTGACGATTGGTTTAACAAATCTAACCAATACTTGATGTCACCAAATCGGGCGCGTACCGTGGTTAGTTTCGTCTTTTGGGATATCATTATATTTATCAAATTATTAAAATTGTCAGGATTTTTTTAGAAGATAATTGTCAGGATTTTTCATAAAGTGTCATTTTTCTAAAAAAATCCTGACA
>SCLD01032867.1:0-17469 GCA_004367895.1 Oikopleura longicauda
GCAGTTTAAACTTTTAAGGGTGCCATTAAAAACGCTCGTGCCAAAAAACTAGTGTACTTCAACAAAACCCGTTTGAAGTTGATCAAACGTGTCCTCGAGTTAAGTATTGGAATTTGCCTCCTGATCTCGCTGGTCTCCGTTGCCATTTGTGACGGGTGTCAGTCAGCATTCTTTCGCAATTTTCGAAAACTTAATACTTACCTGAAAAACATGACGAACACCCAAGGGCGCAGCTCAACAACCGGTGATATGTGTCACCGTAAATCGGGTAAGCTCGCAACTTGTTAGCTCATTTCCGTCACACCACCGTCAGAAACGTGTGAAAAGTGTGTGTCTTGCATAATCATTTACTTGAATAATGCCGTCGAACAAGAGAAAACAATTTAAACCCTATAGTTGAACCTTGTTCAAAAATAGTGTCAAGTCTTACTGTGTGGTATGTTCAAACGTCTTAAAATCTGAGCAATTATAGTTTATGATTCATAAACCTGACGTTGTCATGTGACATAACTTATGTTTACTCATGAATAGGCTTTTATGGAATTTAAGCGTTATCTTTTCTGACGAATTTCGCACCCGTCTTTTCGGCATGCAGTTTAGCCAGGGAGGATTCAAGTGTGACTTGCGTTTCTTCGCGTCTAGTTTTTTTTGCGATGAATCGGACTGCTTTGTCGATTGAAATAACTAGGTTGCCGCTTCAGTTATGCAATTTAGCGTATAGTTCAGCTTCAGATTAAAGTTTAAAAGAATGCGCAAGATTGCTCAACTTATTGAACACTAAGCTGATTAGTCACAATGAACTTCAAGTTTACTTTCAGGTCCCGGAAGTTGGTTCCTCTGAATAACGGTTAACATTTACGTGTGGCATTGGCAACTTTTTTCTCTACTGTATTATTTTGAACTTGACCATAAAACTAATTGGCTTATTACAGTTTAATGACGACGTTTTTTGTAGGTGAATAAGTTTCATTCTTGGACCGAGCTCAGAAAAAACTTATAGACACATCAAATTTTGTTGGGTTTAACATCTCAAGGGCTCGATTTAATGGGCATTTTAACCAATCAAAACTAAATTCGAGTAGAACCAGTTTCTACTACCCGTTTTCCCGTTTTTTGATGAAATATTGAATATTTTTACTTGAAAAAATAATCAGCTGCTCGTTGCTTATTTTCACGGTGTTGGTGAACCTATATTTGCACCACCCGCAGATGCACGTTTAGGCTTGATAACAAAACCAGAAACGCCTAATGCATCCGCTGCTGCTTGATTCAACGCTCTCTAAAACGAGTCGACTTGACTAAATGTAGCGCACTAAAGTGAACGGTTTTTAATCAACAGATGGCTATATTTCATTGGATCATGTTGGCACCTCTCAATAAGTTTCTTAATTTCGCAACCAAAATACTTCCTCCTGGCTCATAAAACTGCGTATCTATTGTATTATTTCAAACTCCGACTTTGTTTCGCTCCTGTTCATTTTGTAGCACCCAACAATGTATTACACTCAGTTGACAATCATCACAACTCGATGCTTGCCGACAAGACATTTCGGTTTTATGGCAACACAGAGCAATTTCCTTATCCAGATTTTCAATTTACTCGCCGCGTTCCAACAACAAACATGTAAGAATTAGAATATTTTAATGGAACATTTTTTTGCAACATTTGACACGGAAAAAACTATTTTAAGCGAAATATTTGGCCAATATCAAGCAATTCTGTTCTACCCAAATTTCAAATATAAAACCAAGCTGATCGCCAAACGGAACAAGAAGGTAGTCTTCGATGAGGAATGGTGATTTTTGACATTTTGTTGCCAATACCAGTGATAAACCCGTTGCATGATTTAAAAGTGGTGGCTTAAAAGGCAGATGGTGCAATATATATCGCACGTAGAAAGCATAGGTCAGCACGATTAGTCAAAAGAGGTACCCCCGCCTTTTATTATTAGACGGGCACGTTTTTTAACTTACCCAAACTGCAATTGAATTAGCATCAACCTATTAAGCAGTCAAACTGTCGCTGTACACGAATCAAATTAATCGTACTTAGTACAACTCCGCCATATGTCCTAGACTAGGTCAACTTCTTTTTAGTAATAGAAGCAGTAAAAGAAGTTGACCCTGACATGACGCATATAGTATCATCACCTAAACACAGTCCTTCAAACCATCCAACACTGGCCGCACCATTTTCATCCGGCCTTTTCACTTCGACACCACAAATCGGCTACTGACAGTAAGTGTTTGGACTATGATGGGCGCTAACTTTGATGTGAACGTAACCCGGCGGTTGGATTACCATTTTGGATGTGAGTAAGTGGTTGCCACCCAAACCGCCACAGTGAAAGTGATTAGCATCAGAATAGAACGCCAGTAGGTACTCACCAACGCTTCGGTGGTTATTTTTGTAGTATAAATTCAATTCTCTTGGTGGCGGTAAATAGATTTGAACGTATCATAACTGTCTTACTCAACGTGTTTTGACTAACGGAACGTGGTTAATATCATTCACATCAACTACAACAACATTCAGGGTCGATTTCGTTGGCTCTCGGATATTTGGGCACAGGGAAGCGAAACTGCTGCTGTTATGTTGTGTTTACCATCGAACGTAGTAGTTAACCTTCAAAGGTGCCGAGCGTTTGCGACGAGCCAACGGTGACCTGTCGATATTGCCTCATCAAATCGCGTCAACGTGCTTGTACACTTAGGGTCAGAGTCAAGTATTTGATCACTGGTCACGGCATTACACAAAGCTAAGTAGAAGCGGCTAAACAACCAGCATCTTAGTATGACAAGCTGGTTCCCCGTACCCCATTCAGCCCGGATGTGACGATGTTTGATCGTCGTCGCCACTTCAAACTAAAAACTGCCCCCTGTCCACGTAGAAATGACAGACAGAAATCACTGACAGCGTCAGCATATGGACAGATGGCCCGGCGCTGACCATAATCGTAATCAATTCACATTATTATTCATTTGCCTAATCCACCACTGGCCAACGCCTTTTTCGTAAGAGAAGTATGTCTCTATCTGGTGCGGTGTGCCTACTGTTATTCAGTAAAGTGGCTTAAACCACGGTCACTGAGTGGTATGCAAGACTTGCGAACTTGCGTTATTAGAAGATGCGGTGTACAGAAAGGCCAAATCAGTAAAACATAGTGAAGTGCCAACTTGCTAATAACCAGAAATGATGACTTGTCAGGCGTTGTTACGTTGAATAGTCGAGTAAGCGTAATTATGTATTCGGAACGTAAATGCCAAAAACGTGATTTCCGCTCCTTTCGATGTAACAACGCTGATGAGAGCGTAAACAGGCCGATCGACGACAGCTATGTGAATGTGAAGATGTTATTTACCAAAGACTATCGCGACATTGAGACATATAACTTCTCGGGGCCTTACTACCCAAGCAAACCGAAGGCGCAATTTGTTAAACCTATCAAACAGTCAACGCCAGACACGACTACAACATCGCCCTTGATGACAACCAGATTGAGCAACGTAACAACAGAAGTCTCAGATGAAAAAACGTTTCTGTCAACGTTAGCACAATCAGAATCAGGTAAGTTCAGCCCTCCTTGATTTTCATTTGTTAGACGCACCAAAAATCTCTGTTTAGTGACAAAAATAGCGACGATTCCCCCATCAACAACCTCGGAAATGGTCCATAGTACAAAATACCGCTTAACTAGTGTTCCATTGTTCCAAACGACAACTGAAAATATTGGCAGTACAACTCAGGATTTGGTTCGATCGAACACATACGCTGCGTGGTTGATTATCTCTCCAAAGTGACATATTTAACGTCACTTCATCCATGTTCCATGTTCGTGGTCATTGTCACTTGTGTCATGTCGTCCTGACGATCTATGAACCGTCTCTTCACTTTGCGCACTTCTAATCCGTTTTAATGGTTTTTTGTTCCCAAACCGCAATTATTAAGGTACCAAAAGGACCCTGAACCCTTAGTGTTCTGTATATTTTGTTTTGTACTCGTGGACACATTGTTCAAGGGTTTGGTTGAGTTGCAACGTAGTTGTTTGTTAGCCGAGGTCAGCCGTCTTACCATTAACAAACTAACATTGATATTTGGTCATCTGTGGTGTTAAATGTAGGAGATCAGGTACGGCAAGCTGCCATGTAAGTCAAACCGCCATGGGTAGTAAAGCACTAAATTGAACTAATGGTAGTTGAAAAACCACTCAGTCTTCATCTGGTATAAGTAAATGTTTCACTTAGAGTTCCAATCCTATTCACCTAATCAGTGATTTCAATTGTGAAACCGGTTCAATTATTAAAGATTTATGACTTTCCAATTTATCACCCGTTTACAGTTGAAGTACTATAATTATTTGGGTGTCTAAGAATAGATAGACCACACTTTCGTCCACGTTTGAGAACCAAATAAGCACAAGCCATATTGGACGGCCCGGATTGGTACAACCACTCAGCAACCAGGTAACGGCTTTACGAAGTATGTTCGATCAAGTTCACGCGTCATTTTCAAAAAAAAGCAACACCAGCCTGGTTCACCAAATGGGCCATCTCGACCCCGCCACCGCCGAGTACAAATGACCCAGCACTAGTTTCAAGTGAGCTCAACTTGAACACAACGGGTCAAGACTATCGACAGATGACAACGGTAGGGCCCAACGAAGTTGTGACAACTGAATCGTTCGTCACCCAGGACATTTCACTGAATCAGTACGACGTGTTGGAATAAAGAAAAGTAATATAATCACCGCCACCCAAACCCGATATACCCAGCTGAGTTGTAATCTTGCTTTGGTTATGCTGATTTCATTTTTATCGTTCAAAATTCAAAGGCTCATCAATCCAGCCCAGTGTTATGCCGACAGTTCAATTAAGTTTTTTTCCTTCGCGTTAATGACACCGGTTTACCATGTAATGTCACCTACTGACGTAGTCGCTGTGGTCGTTTCATGCTGATTGATAACTCGTCTTCATACCCAATGATGAATACTGCTGAGTGAGCTTCGTGGTTACGACGATTGGCCCCTGTTTGGGTAAGCTCGGGTGTATTCACGATTTCTTCAACGGAAAGTTAAAGTTGTATACACCGGACTATCTAACGAACGTTTACTATTGAGCAAGAGAACCTTTCCATATCCTGATTGTCTTATTAGAACATAAGAGTCTCTCTGGACTCTAAAAGTTTATGATAATAAACGGAAACTTTACGAAATAGCCTAAACACACACACACGACCCTCTTACTACATGTTATTCAACCCGCACTCGAGAACGGTTGTATACTATCAATATCGCGATAAGGGGCGGCGAATTTAATTTAATAGTAAATTAATCATCCTAATAAAGTCACTTCACGCTCGGGAAATTACATAACATACAATAAATATGGCATTTGCGTTACACGTGTATCAACACGGTGTTGCACATTGACTTTCAAGGTCTGATTGATACCTGAAAAAAGTTCGTTATGAATTTATGTCCAAATAGAAACGATATGCAGAGTTTTTTTGAGAGGTGAAACGTGATAAATTGTCATTGACAATCCCGTCACTATATTGAAAAGGGCTTATTGAAACCACTTGTCACATAATTACAGGATTCGGGATTCGTTCAGTTGATTGTGGCTAAGATATCTCTCGTCAAAGTGGATTATCATTTCGAGGTCAATTCGAACACGTTTATGTTTATGACGACAACTTGAAACTGCAAGGGATAATCGCCTTGGTTATTAATAATTTCGCCGAGCAGTACAATCAGTTCTCGAGCAAGTCAATCAAAGTAACTCGGCGTAATTGTTGTACTATAGTTGCCCCTATTGACTCCGAACTTTGATCATTTTCATTCATCCATTCTAGGTAGTAGACCAGTAACATTCAATTTATAATTCAACCCGCCCACCAACTTTGTTGACGTGAGAAGAAAACCGTAGTTTAAAGTTTAGTCTGCCATGTCAGTTCTATCAAAACGTTTTTTAGATCACCAAGCGTTTTCGTCAAATAGATGGATCTCTAATTCAAACATATCAAACGCTGTACAATCATTATGTTTGAACGCATCTATTGTAAGGGGAGGGCGCGGTGGCTGCGGCAGGGGACAGCAAATTTTATATTTATTGTGACGACCATGTTCAACACCGCACACAAGTTCTGTCTTTGTCGTGATAGGGCCAAAACGGCTGGATTGTTCATCACGACCCGATTCTGAGTTGGTCGGTATATTAGATTCGAATTTCATGATGCCTTTTATGGCTGCATTTTCAGATTTGGGCCGCAGAAATGCATGCTGCGCCGCTCTTTTCTTGATTTCGTAAATTTATTCTCCACGTTTTACTTAGATGATGTCAGCTGTGGCCAAGTCAACGATCTGGTCGAGTATAATTTGGGCAAGTTGTAAATTGTGTTTATACCTCTGCGTTCCCAGTACCACTCCAGCTGAGATGAAGGGACTGACTTGGTGTGTGATCCGAGTCATCTAATTTGTCTCTAATTTGCAGCCGTTTCGAACCGTATAAAGCTTGGACATTCCGTATACAAGCAGATGATTAGCGTGTTAATTATTGCGCCACGCTTAACGAGCAATATTTCACAATAGTACAGCGAAACGCCAATTTAAATTTGCACCAATGGGGTGTCAGTAATAATGGGTCAATCCAATCAAGCCCGTTCGCGTTTGCTCTGTGGTGATGGTTGGTGGTGTTGCCGTTGCTTGGCGTCACTGTCAAGTCAGCAGAACTGTCACTTTTCAATTCATTTGTTTCTTAGTCCAGGTTTTTTCATCGACGGTGACGAAATAAAACTGATTAAATTCGTGTTTTGACATCAAAAATTAACCCTCCAAGACAAACAAAAGATTTCTTTCTAAAGTCGCCATTTGTATAACAAAAGCGACTTCTGCAAGAGAGTCCGCCGCCTGATCTTTACAAATCCGTCACACCTTTGATAATCTTCGAAAGGCAGAAGAGTTACGATCATCTGGCCAGGATTATGTAACGAGCTAACCTTTACTATATTTTCCGGAAAGCAGACTCTAAATTTGACTTAGCTCAGCAAATACGAACTTCGAAGTAAATTACTTGAACATGTTCGATCGCCTTCGACGAAATTACTTCGTCGTTCGTTTTTATGGTCAACGTCGTTGCCAATGTTTGGAAGTGGGGATAGACAGGAAATCTATGGTGTCTAATCACGCCCAATTTTAGAATAAGACAAGTCCTGCTGAGGCACCTGCTCCGGATAACATGAGGAATAATCACGTGGGTTTTTCTAAATGTACATGAGCAGTTTGGAACCCGTACCAGATTCCGAAAATAAATCAAGCATTAACTTTCGTTCGGGGAAAGACGCAATAGGTCGAAACGTGAGTATAAAGTAAATCAACAGATTTTGCAATGGTGGTTATCGCACAGTGTGTTGGCGCTGATAATAGTCGAAAGGAGAAAAAATGACAGAAATCGAATTGGTCATGTGAATTAATTTCAAAAAGTCAACATGGTTAAATTGAATTGTGTTTTCGCACAATCGCAGCGGCCCAAAGTGAAGCCAGAAGTGAACTTTCGGTGTTTAGCTTTCATGCGGTTTGGATCTGAGTGAATTTGTATCCTTTTTACATAAATTAGGTCGCGGCCCGAGGACCATGTTCGTTTTTGTTCTCTCTCGTTTTATTTTGCGCGGTATATTATTATACATAGAGTTCAATGTTGATGTGTTCCAATAAACGGCAGAGAGAGTGTTAACAATGCGTTTTATCGACGCCCAAGAGGCTTATACTTGGATATATCCTTCGGGACGAGCAACTGGTCACAACTGTAGAGAGCGAGACTATGGCCAGAATGGAAAAGTTTGGTACAGTAATTGAGAAAGTGTTAATTGGCATCATTATGTCTATCAATTTATTGCAAACTTTATAACAGATTGATATTGATGTGGACGTGGTTGAAGATGTATACGTTTTTGGTTTCACATACTGGGACTATTTCACTTTGTAGTAAGTACCAACTGATTCATTGCTGATTATTAAAGTGACCCACATTCAGCTGGCTCGTCATCCTACTGTTGGCATTCTTGCTCGGCTTCATTGCCGTCGCGAAAATCAACCGCTGGTCGCGCAAGACCTTTCGACCGCATTCCGAAGACGAGAGTGATTCTGATTTGGAGACGAATCGGCGATTCTCGAAGAATCTCCACTTTTAACAACAACAGGGCTTCAACTCAATAACCTGCTATAATTAGCGTGTGTATACCCCCTTTGCCATGCCGTATTACTTTGCCATGCTCGTTGATAATACACGAAAGTTCTGATCAAATTAGCACCCCCGCGATAATTGAATAGATGTTTAATGTCAAATGCATAGATTTTTTTTGCACAGTCATGACACTCACGTTTCCAGTACCATTTGGTCGCTATCCATAATCCACAAACAGCATTGACTCTGTTCCGACGGGTATCCGGTACTGTGGAAGCATATTCGAGTATCACGTTTTTTAGCTTATTCCATTTAGAATGAGTGCACTTCTGACAGGTTAATGCACTTACTGTATAAACTACACGTGGGACGCACACATATCGCTTGGGTTGATACTGGGTGCAAGGGACGACACCACAATTTGGGTATTTAGAAGTTCAAAAAATCAATGATTTTATCCCAGCTCAACTATACAACGACGTTGATGTGGTCATCACTCATTCTGAGAGTGTCTCTCTCTTGTTTGTTGGCACGGTTATGCCGGTGATTATGAACCAACATATACTAAGCCACTAGTCTAAATAATAAAACCGGTTATAGTCGATGAGTATGTAGAAGCACTTGTGTCGTATAGAACACGCCACGAGCGTCTCATGCAGTTCGCTACTACGTTTTTCGGTTGAACCTAAGCCCGAGTCGAAACTCAATCCTTAGCGTAATAATCGCCTAAAGTCGTAATTACGACAGCGGTTAATTGGCATGATACCCAGCTTTAGACAACAAATCACCTGCCGAATGGACTTTGGTGTGATTACGTGCGGCGGTTTATTTACAACATTGAAAGAAAGAACTGTAATTGTGTGGTGTAAGCACACAGTATACTCTAAAACGAGCATAACCGAATATTGTAAACGTGTGACCTTCCCAAGTAAGAACAATGACACCTAATTGTACATGCTGTAACTGACGAAAACTGAGTCAGTCAACACATTTTCACTTAAATGGTCCGATGTGTCTTACATCAGCATCAAAATTGGCCGTCAAGATGGTTACATCAACAAAACATCAGACGACGGGCGACTGAGCTTACTACACGGCTTTGAATAGAACACAAAAGATAAATCAGATTTCATCGACGGAATACTATAATAACATGGGAAAGTGCTGTGTTATAGTTCAACACTCTAAACCGTTAATGATAAAATAGAGTACCACCAGGTCTGCGGGTCACCTACACTTGGCCACGATGTTCGCCTCAATTATAAAGGATTTCACATTTGTTCGAATATATTTTTATACACAACCACACAGCTGAACAACGCACCGATGCCTAATTGAAGCGCCTTTTGAAGGTCGCATCTAAAACGTCGCTTGATTTTCATCATTTAAGGCGACATGCGAAATAAACGCAATGTATTTTCGATTAAGTAATAAATTAGGAGGTCGGCAGCCGCCTGGCTCACATGCGCTTTCGGACACGGGGTCAAGGTGAACTGCGCGGTTTTACCAGTTATAAAACATAGTGAGTCAACCCTACGTAATCGGGTACTCATCCTAAGGCAGTGCAACCACCCTCGCTCGATGGCCTCGAAAATACAAACTCACCTTGTAGTAGTCTGTCCATGTACAGAGAACCGACCAAACTGGATGATGAATGTTTTACTTTTTTTCGCTGAAACAAAACCATTACTAACATTTATTATTGGTTGCTTCTTGATGTCATCTGTACGTTACGTTGTACGTTGTGTTGGTTTTCTTCAGCAATGCTACTAATGACAAAAATTTTGTATAGGGGTAAGACAGGCGATGCAAACTCCGAGTCTAATCCGTTTCTTTTAATTTGTCTGACATGACCATTGACACTCATTTTCGGTTGCTTCTTTGGGATGTCGTCATCTGGATGTTGGCTAAGTCACCGATGCCTTTGTAGTATTTACGAAATTTTATAGTGAATGTTACGATTTTCGAAACATGACTTTAAGGTATGTTAGTTCCAAGTTTTAGTAACTCGGCACCCTGATATTTCTCACGTGGTCATTAACACCCGTTTTGGTCACTAACAGATGATGGTTGGTTCTGTAGTTTGGTACATTAAAAAAAAGTTCGACAAGTTCGATATATCAAGTTACTTCCCAAACGTAATCCGAACTAAAGTTAACCCACATGCCTGTGACCAAACGGGTTGAAGGCTATGTGTGCCGACGACAAAATTTTAAGCATTACAGGAACCAAGCTGGCATGACATCAGTCTAGACAGTGACACGTCTACTTTGTCAGTGTCACCGGGCTAAAAAGTAACAACTACAAAAATCTCAAGATCGTGTGAAATGTGTCGTTGGTTCACGTAACAAAGGCACCAGAGTCAACAGTATTATATCAATTATTAGGCCAACTCAGTTCAATTTGAGTTTCTCGATTCGAAAGCTGAGTTCATGGCATTATAAAGTGACGAATTGTTTTACTCTACGCCAAAGTTTATAAAGACTTGGTCGGTAACTCGTTATATAGTCTCTAAGATATGAGACATTGTAGTAGTTACCGGCCGACCTCTGCACACAGTACAAGCGATGAAGAGGATGGGTGAGCTGTGCGATCGAAACTTGTGGTCCAAATCCAAACATTTGGCACAGGCGACAGCTTGACAACTTGGAGGACAATACTAGTTTGGACAATAAACTCTTGGCTCGGGCAATCAAGTTCACGTAAGAATGACTAGGACAAATTGTCAGGTGCATTTACTCGGCCTATTTCTCGGTGCATTTTCTCTGGCGTGTGACATTTATCTTATCTAATATATCAATATCATCTAAACTGTTTAGATACAGGCTGTATCACCTGTATGCAGTGGTGGGCTCGGTGTATTCGACTGTAGTGCTGCACATTGCTGGATTGATTTATGTGTCCACGCGCAATCATTTTTTTCCGGTTTAGTCAGTTTAATTCTGTACGTTTGCTGCCATGATTAATTTTGAAATTTCTATTAATAACTAGCTGACATATTAAACTGGGACAGTTATGATGTGACACAGAAAATGTTCAAGTTCATCCTACTATGGTGCCTACTTCGATGATTTATTTTTCCAATGCGTCAAACGACAACAATATAGTGAGACCACGCGCACCATCCGCCACCATAGTGTACGATCGTATACACCGCCCAAACCCCAGAAATTCGTCGCTTATCACATGGGTGTGTACAACTAAACATTTATCACTTTTTCATCTTTTTGTCCGCTTTCCACACCCCACTACATTTAAACAAGTTCGGTCGCCAAGTCGCTTTCTCTCTAATGCGGCCGAAAAACTAAATTTGGTAAAACACGCCAGACTTTTAAATGCTGCCAAGTCATCAAGGTGGAGAAACCTGGCTGAGATCGACGTATGCTGGGCGTTAACCCGTTTGGTCACAGGCATGCGGGTTAATTTCAGTTCGGGTGACGTTTGGGAACGAACTTGAATTATCGAACTTGTCGAACTTTTAAAACAAAATATTTACTTATTAGTAATAGGCTATTACTACCAGTATCAAACTACATAACAAACCACCGTCCGTATGTGACCAGAACGGTTTTAAATGACCACGTGAGACATATCAGGGTGCCGAGTTATTAAAACTTGTAACTAACGTCCCTTAGTTTCTGATAAGTTTAGTGCTTCCATTGCAACTGCGTCAAAAGTGGAGTCTTATGATGTCTGTGAGTTGATAATACAAGAAAACATTTACAACTTCGACGTTGTCAAACTAATTATTTTGTTTGGTTTTGGCTATGATGATGATTCTTACAAGTTCAAATGAGTTGTTACAAGGTTATTATTATCATCTCTTTCGAGATGTGTCCAGCCAAAAATATAAGTCATAACGAGATACTCTCTTCGTCAGATTACCGAATGAAGATTGACCACCAATGTCTCGTGACTTGAGTAGAGTTCTTGTCAATGAAAAAAAAATCGACGCCGAAAACTGTACTCAACGTCTGGGGCCCCAGACTCTGGGCAGATAAACCAGCGCAATTAAACACCGTCTACAAGCAGCACACATTCTCACAGGGGCGACCATCGAAACAATTTCCGTGGCATGGACCATGCGGCATGGTGAAACGCCGCATATGATAGTATTAGAATTTCTAGATTACAGTTGTTTTGGATCGACCATAGATGTTATGAAATATAATTAATTCGGTCAAGCCCTGTGTGAGAACTATGAACGGAAACAACAAACACTCCTGACAGTGTTACAAAGTGCTAAGGGTTAAACACAGCACAATTTGAAAGAAAACCTGTCTTCGGCACTGACCGGAGTCAATAAGGAGAAGACTTCAAAATGCAAGTTCAAACTCCGCGGCAAACGAGCATGCCCGGCGACAACGAAAGCTACGATACAAGCATTCGGGCATGATGTACAATGACTACCACTGCTAGTCTAGCAGAGGATGTTTGTCGTATAACGATGCACACTTTACTACAGTTTTTAAAGGCCAATTTCGGCCCGGAAAAATGTTGATCATCATCATTCTGTTAAAGTCTGTTCACCTGTTCACCGGCCAAGCATCATCGCCAACTTGGCGATGCCAAGCCATCGCATAATTACGCACAACAATCGAACATTGAAGAGAATGGCGCCGCTGTTTATGACTTATATTCTCACGGATCAAACTAATCATTTTCATTTTCCGCTACTAGCACTAGCAGACTTACCAATTTGTTAGTTATGGAGAACACAGAGAAAATCGACAACGATGAGTTTGTTCTAACAGATGTCGTGGTGCATGGGCAGAGTTTGAAGGTATACATTGTACTTATTATATTTTTACCAGAAAATCGCAAGACCTTCATTTAGTTACAACTCCCGCGTAGCATAAAGGACACGACTCGGGACATGATCATGGAGAAGCTTGAATTGTATCCCGTCTACAACATTACCGCGGTGAACGTATCAATTAACAAAGACGGCAAATACGTGATTAAGACGGAGCATTATCCTATTTCAAGCGGACAAGAATTGGAAGACAAAATCGAAAAGAAGAAAATACCAACAGCAATACAAATTGACGTAAGTTACTCTGCCTTCGTTTATCGTTTACTGCCTTGTAAAACTTGTAAAGCCTTTACTGTCAATCCATTTTACGTAGTTTCTGTCCGGGGCTTAAAGTCTTAAGCACATGTTTCTGTTATAAATACGAAAACACTCAGGTGATCATAATAACTTTTAATTTTCGTTGAGCAAAATCAAGGGACTATAATTGTAGTAAAGGCTTCCGAAAATGTAGAAAAATAGAAAAGTGTCTTTTTATCGGAAATCCGAATCGGAAGTGCATTCTCTAATGGTCTCTCATGTCGGAAATCAGCTTTAAATGAGTCGTTATAATCCATTTAGTTTGATGTGAACGCACCCGAAAATGGCAGGGGCGCATGCGAGGAAGTGCCTCTCGATGCTGACTTCATCAATGACAACATCGATTTCAACGATATTCAACAAGGCGGACTCGGTACCTGCTGGTTTTTAGCCCCTTTGGCCTCACTTGCCTCAAAACTGCCCGATCCGTACAATAGCGAAGCTGATCGTCGTGCTCATGCCGCTTTTGTCCTGCAAAAAGAGTACAACAACGAATCAATAAAAAATGGTGGCAGTTTCAAGTTCAACTTTTATCGACTCGGCACGTGGTATACAGTCACTGTTGATCGCTACCTGCCCAAGTATCGCCGTTCACGCCTCTCCACGACGGATGAGTGGTGGGTGCCGCTTGCCGAGAAGGCGTACGCCGCATTTAATGGCTCATATGATAATATTGATGGCGGTTACATATCCTGGGCACTGACCGAGCTGACCGGTGGCATTGTTGTTGACATTAATTTAAATCAAGCAAAGATTGAGTCAATGGGTGGTGCCGATGAGTTTCGTCAGTTTGCCCTCAAGTATCTGGGCAAAGGCGCCCTTTTCTGCAATGCCAACTTTAACAATCGTCGCGATGAAAAAAGGAATGGTCTGGTTGAGTTTCATGCGTATAGTTTACTCGGCTTTGAGACGATTGAAACACGTCAAGGCAAGCGACAACATCTGGTGCGCCTTCGCAATCCCCATGGAAAATTCGAGTGGAAAGGCGATTGGGGTGATCGCTCGAAGAAATGGAACCAAGCAGCTTATGCGAAGGACAAGAGGCGACTGCTTGAAAAACGTGACGATGGTTGTTTCTTCATGGCATTTGACGATTGGGTTGATCAATTTGAAACGTGGTCCGTGTCGTATTCACTCGATGATCGGTATATCAGTAATTAAGATTGATTTTAAAAAAAACAACGAAAATTCAGATCAACGATTCTGTACAAGCTGGGAGCACGTTCGGGCGTCAACATCGCCGAGCATAATTTGGCGTTCACCATTAGTCTGAATCAGAGACAAGACGTGTGGGTGCAAATGTTGATGGACTCCACGACCAAGGAGCACAACGAAGTGATGCTGAATGTTTACAAATGTTACAGTCAAGGAGGAAATCAGACGAACGAGTATGTGGCGTCGCTTTTTCCCGGTGTTGTCGAGAACCAACGAGCGCAATATTGGCACAACGGCTGGTGCTACACAAATATGGCACCGGGCACTTACGCGTTGTTCGCTTCCTTTTGGGTATCGGGTTTAAGTCAATCTAATTACTACCATCATTTAATCTTAACCAACAGTCGAATCCCATTTCAAAGTTTCCCGGTGAGCGCCAGTGCATGGTCCGTGCTTTTGGCGAGAATGGACTACTTGAGTTGCGAACGAGCGCCAAACAATAGTCATGCAACTCATTGTTTTCAAAAAGAGAAAAGAGAAAACAAATCTACTGCAACTACTGAGTATTACGTCTTCCAAAATAATGTTTTTCAATATAATCAAACAGATCTAACTCAAGTCCAATACGACTTAGTGGGTAAATGAGTTCGTTATCGAGGACCGCAAGATTCAAAGTTTAAACTGTGCGTATAAAACCGCATTGTCAGAGCGAAATTCATCGATAATCCACAAAATGACAAGTGAAATAATTGAAAACATTTATTTGCGGAAGCGTCATTCCAGTGAGCATGTCACTCCCGTGATCACACTTACTAGTCGCAAACCGAGCTCGGTAATACCTGATTGGACGGAGCTGAACTCAGCACCAGATGTAGAGTGTGCCTATTGCAATTTGAAGTGCATCACGCTGACTGATTTCGGCATGATGATGGGCACTATACTTATTGGTATAATGGTCTCACTCGCTATGCTCTACGTTGGTGTGCTTGTGAGTCCTTATTTGAGTCTCAAATCTACCCTCCTACTACTGTACTAGGTATTAGACACGGACGATGTCAACCGTGAAGACACAAAGGACAAATTCGGGCGACAACTTTTATCCTGGCTAAGCGACATTCAGGAGCATAAACATGAAGCTTCGCGACATCAGTCAGTTCAGGACATTGTCGAGAAATTCGAGACTGGCGTCTAAATTTAATCAGTCTGTAACAAATAAAATAAAACAGAGCTGCGACGGCTGCTTAAAGTTTAAAGTGGCTCGAAGTCATCTCTGTCGACTAGAAACGTCTCGGGCCAGTTGTTCCAGTAGTCCGTCATTTCCTTCGAGATGTTAATCGTGAAGGATCCGTCGCGTTTCAATTGCCAAAATTCAATGTGCTGGAGTTGTGACCCGCCAACATGGAGAATTACATTGTTGTCCTTCTCGTCACTGTAGACAACTGATCGGAAGCCCATGCGTCCCTTGGTCAATGTTTGAAAGTGTGTCTTCCATGTGAATGACTCGTTCATCACCAGCACATCATTTCGTGCTGACAAGAGTCCGTAGACACCGCCGAACACGTAGGCACGATCTTTGCACGAGACCAGGGTGAAGGCATTGCGCTTGCTCAGTAAGTTACTGCTTGATTTGATCTCCCATTCTGCTGTGTTCGAGCTAAATAAGTAAGTGCCAGAGTTGAACAAAAACTAGCTTTATCTCACCCAACTTCACTAACGCCCTCATCGTCAAAGTAACCTCCGGCAAAGAGTGCCATGCCCTTGTAATCAGTGATGTCGGCATTGTGATGGTCGACCTTTGTCTCATGATCGAGCAACACGAAGTTGTACCCATCATACGTCACGTGACACATTTTTCTATCTCTCAAGTCCGAACAAACAATGCCATACTCAGCATTACCATCGATCGGTCTAATCGTGGCGCATGAAACACGCTCGAAATTCGTTGTCAACTCTGGCAACTCTTTGATTTCACGCGTCTCTTCGAGTATCTCCAAGTGTCGATTGCGATAGGCGAAGCCATCACCACCGATCATAATCATTCGATTTGCGACTGTCAACGAACACATCGCCCCTCGGTTCCGCTCGAAAACGGTTGGAGTGTCCAGCTCGACATACAAAACTTCCTCGTCAATGCCATCACGTCCGAAATCAAGGGCCACTTTGGCCTGGGGTATTTTCGGCTGTGATGATGTCCACAGTGGATTGACAACAAGCATGTTAACATTGAACGCCGTCGACGAGCAGTAAACATTGTCACAGGGGCAACCGTCGAAACAATCACCGTGACAAGGGCACGTTTCCCCACACGCGGCATATTCTCGATTACAATCGCTCAAACAGGCGAAATCAGATTTACAATCGACTTGACATTGGGCCCAGACGTCCATGCAATCCGATTCGCACTCCCGAACGCCCGTATCATTAGCGCAGTCCTCGTTGAGCTCAAATGTGCTCAATGCTCTTAAAATTGCGCCTCTCATTGCCTTTTTCGACAATTATGAAATCGATTTAAAGTTAGACCCTGCAATGAGAATGAAACATTTGGCAAACATTTGGCACACCTTTAGTTTATTCATTCTACTAAGAAGTGTGGATCGTCAAAATTGTATTTCATCGTAAAAAGTTTTTCACGCTCCTAATTTTGTTTCCGAACCCCTTCTTTAACAGATAACAGTTATACGATTTTGTTTTATTCGGGGCCTTAAAACTAAGGTAAAATGTGCATCGTTATACGACTAATATCCTCTGCTAGTCATTGTACATCATGCTCATCTTGTCGCCGGGCATGCTTGTTTGCCGCTGAGCTTGAACTTGCATTTTGAAAGTCTTCTCCTTATTGACTCCGGCCGGTGTGAAGACAAGTTTTCTTTCAATTTGCGCAGTGTTTAACCCTCAGAACTTTGTAAAATTGTCAGTAGTGTTTGTTGTTTCCGTTCATAGTTCTGAGACAGGGCTTGACCAAATAAATTTTTGTTTTATAATGTCTATGGTCTATCTAAAACAGCTGAAATCGAGCATAT
>SCLD01032978.1:0-17449 GCA_004367895.1 Oikopleura longicauda
GACCCCACTTTGTGACATAGGAAATTAACATTATGGCACCCCACTTTGTGACACTATCATATAATATATAAGTTATAACCAATTTTTGAGGCACCTGCACCAATCAAATCACCTCTGACGTCATCAGGTGTTACATAAGATGGTGCACCTGCCTACTAAAATTATATTTTTACTCTCATTGATATGTTGAAACCGGAAAATGAACGGATATGGTATTCAAATGACTTCAAATTGGCCGGAAGTAAACCGGAAACGACTTTAGTTGCTCTTTTTGTACACTTAACTACGAATGAAATCAAAACTGCGTAAAATGTTACAAATTTGGGCCGGAAATAAAACCGGAAATGGTAATTTTTGCTTTTTTACGCACCTTGGCATAAAGTATGGCGCATATTGTTTTCGCAACTATTTAAACTCAGCCATTTTTACCATTTCCTGAGAGTAACGAGTTACAGACCTTCCTTAGAGAAAGTAAGTAACTTATAAAAACTTGGCGTAAATTATTCGTTTCCTCAGGAAAATTAATGTAATCATTGACAACTATAAATACAAGGCGTTTGACTTCACTTTCACAATAACTAAAAATGTGGTTTAAAATTCCAGTTTTGAAAACAAGTGAAAATCAGAGAAATAATGTCAATACCGCTATAATGAGAGCAGTGGAAATGAGAAAATATTTCAAGTTGGAAAATCTTCTAGGGAAAAGTCCAGATGCAAGAAGAAAGGCTCTTTCAAGGAAAATCAAAAACCTTTTGAGACAGGTAGAATGCTTTTTTTCACATTTTTCACATGTTCATTTTTTTTTTTCTTATAGCCTATGCAACATGATATGATAAACGAAGAAACTGAATTCTTTGTGAAAGAATTATGTGAGTCAGAAAATTTGAATTTTGCATGTTTATTGGAAAAACAGACTCAGGATAGTTTAAATTTTTTTTCGACTTCCTCTATTCATGATCTATTAAAACTAGATAAAAGAGAAATCGAAAAAACGCTTACCGAAAGAAAGGTTTACTCTTCGAAGCAAAAGCAACAACCGGCCCTTACCAAGTGGTTATTATAGAAGCTTGTTCATGGCCCAATATTACTTCTATGCGTGTCCAAATGGAACCACTATCAATTCTTGACCTCAGTAATGGCGATCACAAATCGCTCTGGACGTTCATTGCATCCCAAGCACGGAATAGAATGTCACTTGATTTCAATATTGAGTTACTATTCCAGACTATTGGCATGAGATTCTCATCGTGTGATCAAAAGACGCTCTTTGAAACGTTCAAAATGGGGGTCTGTTGTGAGCTATGGATAAGAACCAGCGTGACATAAAGGCAAGAATACTACTTCTGATCGTAATCACTTGTGTCATTGAAAAAATGGAAAAAATTTTTTTTTTCGATCAGTAGTATTGTAATTGTGGTCAATTTGTTTGACGTTTGTGACCGAGACTGAATCAACAGTAACTTCAGAACGGAAACTTAGTTTCATGAAAACGTTATCTTTGGCTCAAAATAGACGGTAACTTTGGAAAAAAAATGGGTCAAAGTGATCATTTAGTTTGAGCCAAAGTTTTCGTTTTGAAAAATAATTCTAGTTTTCGGACTCCGAAAATATTTTCGAATTCAAGGGTGTTCCTGTCGATTTTGGCTTATTCTCGTCCTCTTAATTTTTTTTTTGAACGGATAACGCTAAGATCAATTCGATTTTTATCGAAACATCTATATGACGATTTAATATCAGATGACACCGCGTCCTCCAGCGGTAGAAGTCAGCTGATAAAGATCGAAACTTGAAAAACTATCTAGTTTGGCCACAGTAATACAGTTTTGATAATAATTTAGCCATTCGATCTCAAATTGAACAAACTATCACAAATGGAGATCAAATGTCCGAAAATTTTGTTGAAAAATGATATTTTGTCTAAAACAGTATTTATTCAAAAACACCCTTAACGTGTTCTGATTTTTCATGGAACTAATTTCTAGACTAACTTGACAAAGCTGATTTCAAAACTCGAATCGGCTCCACGACACCGCATTCTAGAGTTTCGAATTCGGCTCAACATTATGAAGCTAAACTTTTGCAGAAAAACTGTCTTTTGACAAGAAACATCAGAAATTTGTTCTCCATTTGTCATAGTTTGTTAAATTTGTTCAACATTAAAAGTTTTGATCTTTATTAGCCTCACTTGATTGATATTGTTGGTTGCGTTGTCATCTGATATTGAATCATCATACACTTTCTGCGTCTGGCATTTCAATAAAAATGGAGAGATCGAAAATAGACCAAAATCGACAGGAACACCCTTAAATCGAGCATTTTAAAGTGTTTCAAATGACAATGCAAATGATTCTTGAACATGAATTAACTTTGCAATCAACCTTTTTTGCATGCATCCGAGACTAAATGTTGTATTGTCCCAATTTCAACAATTTTCTTAAACTTTTCGTGGTCAAAATTTTCGGACTACATGAAAGTCAATAAACTTATACTGAATGATAAGGCATGTAGTATGTCACATACTGTATGTGGCATTATTTTTTGGCTTGAAATTAAAAAAAGGAGCTTGTCGGGTCAAAGTTCAATCTCAAGCGTAACTCGAACCCATGTCAAACGATCGGAACGGGGTTGAACGATATATTTTTTGGTCCATTTTCATTTTTTTTTGTCATAAATTCAAAATGAACCTCCGAGGTTTAAAACAAGGTTAAAACACTTTACAAGTCTCAAGTCTCTCTGCTACGTAAAAGTTAATCTCGAGCCGGTGTCACGCTCGTCAGAACAACCGATTCCTGTAACAAGATCTATACGCTTATCAAGCCAAAATTTCAAAAATCCGCCCTTTTACAATTCTATGCTCCAAGTGAAGCCATTCTCAAAGAACAATTCGCTTATTGTCCGTCAAAAAAAGAATACACCAGATCACATATAACGCCAAACGATTTGTTTGAATGCAGCATCAAAGAAATAAAGTTTTGCAATCTGCCAAATTGTGGTAAATATTTTCTTATTGAGTCTGAGTATCAACGACATTTACTAACTTGTGTCAACAACTCTTCCCAACCAAAAGTCATCTACAAACAACGCAGGATGAGCGAATACACAAATGGCGAACAACTCTTATTGGAACTTGGGCTGGAACACCAAATAAAACAATATACAGCTTATGATATTGAAACTCTTACTGCTCCTCCCAATGACACTAAGAAAAGGAATCAAACTCTTTGCAGTATATCGGTTCGAAAAAGTTGGAGTGACGAAACAATTTGTTTTACTCGAAACAATTCAAATTCCTCTTGTGGCTTCGAATTGGTTGAAAAATTTTTATCTTACCTTGCTGAATGCCAAAATGAGTACCGACGTCTGTATTGTGATTTTGAAATAATCAAAAGTCGATTGGAAGGATTTGCAAAAAACGCAAATATTATGAAGACTTATGAAGTTCAATCTGCCTTCAAGTTATTGAAAGACCTGGAAAAGTTGCGTATAATTGGATTTAATTCCGAACACTACGATCTTCCCGCACTTTATCCTTATATGTCTGCTTATTTTGGTTCCAAGCAGATTGAATTTTCTTGCATCAGACGCGGTAATGGTAAGTTTTTGTCATTAAACCACCCGTTTAATAACGTGTGTTTGAAGGTTTGATGGTATTTTCCACAGATAATTTATTCTTTTGTGATATTACAAATTTTGTGGGGCATATGAAGCTATCAAGTTTCGCTTCAAATTATTGCAATCACGTCGACTTGGACGGCAAAGGATTATTTCCACATGATTGGTTTCGATCGATAGAATCAATTAGAGAAACTATTGATTTTCCACCATATGATGCGTTCAAGAGTGAGCTCAATAATCCAACACAAGCAGAGTTGGAAAAGTGAGTTTTTTGACAGATTTGATCGCCGATTTGTCATTGAATCTATATTCAGAAATGAAAATGAATACCATGCACTGATTCCGCAAGAGAAGACCCTTGTCACGACTGACGAAAACCAAGTCTTTCACACAAGTGTTATTGCATACATAAATTCCAAGAATGATTACGACAATCGAATCGCTAGTGGGGAATGGTTAAACTTTGAAGATTATCTCCGTCACTACAATAATCGGGATGTGGATTTACTCACTGAGGGTATCAATGGGTATTGTGCAATGTTTTCAGAAGAATTTCAAACGAGCCCACTTCAGTCGTGGAGTATGCCAAGTTTCAGTTCAAAACTATCGTTTAGACTTTATGATAAAAAATTGACTTCAGTTTTCACCTTTAGTTCGAAATATGGATTTTTGAATCAAGAAATTCGGGAGCACGGCTTAAATGGAGGCTTAACAGGTTTTTGAATTGCAGATCAGCAACATAACTAATAAAATTTTAAGCGGTTTACCATCGACATGTCAAGTGTAACAGTGCATCTGACGACACGTTATTGCCCGAAGTCCGATTTGCCAAGTGTGGAAAACCATTCAAGAAAGTTGTTGGTTACGATGCAAATGGTTGGTGACTTGTGTTAAAGTAAAAAGTAAATGTATTTTCAGCACTGTACAGTGGAAAACTCCGCGACGAAATGCCACTTGGACCGGGAACATTATTATCACCCGAAAATGATTCAAATTTATGGAAGGGAACGTTTATGGGTCAAAAGTCAGACGGAAAAAGCCAATGGTCTTTTGGTTAGTGCATTATTAATTCATTTTTCTTTGGACTGATTTTTTTATTAAGAATCAATGGAATGGCTTTATTGGAAAGAAAACCAAATGAGACAATCAAAACCGGGTTTTAATATAGACCACTTTTTCAAAAATGGAGAGAAAAGACTGTTGGATCAAACATTTGGAATGGTATATTTGGACGGCTACGCACTATTTGAAGGTGTGACGTATGCCTATGAGTTCAACGGATGTCGATTTCACTTTTGTGCGTGGTGCGGGGCAAATCCACAAAAACAATCCGAAGAAGAACGTCGACAAAGGAAAGGGATGTTAAGATTTTTTTTTCCGGAATCAGATTTCTTTTCACATCACTTTAAAGATTTATAAGCTCAAAAATTGATGTTCTCGAAGTCAAGACAAGTTGCCAATGGAATCTTGAAAAGATCAACTATGAAAATTTGAAACCAGAATTATTCAAATATCACAATCAAAGACTGAGTACGGATGAAATTCAAAACGAAATTATTGACAATAAACTTTTTGGTCTTACAAAGATTGACATTTATTTTCCACAAAGTCAAAGAAAAAAATGGAGAAATTTGAATTTCCCTCCAATTATAGCAAAAAGATCGCTACAAGAAGACGAAATTAGTGAAGAAATGCTCCCTTTGCTTTATCGTCGAAAAGCAAAGTTTCCTTTAGGTAATTTTAATTTTTTTATTCCTTAAAAAACAAAAATTCAAGGACCGCAGCTTATGAATTGTTGGAAGAGTGAAAATTTCATTTGTCCAACACCATTGTTACGTTTCTATCTTGATTCGGGAGCAGTTGTTAGATACCATTGGATAATTGCATATGAACGTGGGTGTCCTTTCAAAGAATTTATCGACGGCCGAACAAGAGCGCGAATACAAGCTGATATAGCAAATAAGCCAGACGTAAGTGCATTGATGAAATGCATAAATAACAGCTGTTATGGTAGGCTTTCAATGAATCTAAGGATCAGATGAAATTTCTTTTCTCTTTTGATATTTTATTAAATCACCTTAATCTCATCACTTAAAAAAGCAAACGAACAAAAATCGCACATGGTAATGGGAATTATGATAATCCAGCTATTCAATCGCGTTATTTAAAGAACATCACTCCACTCTTTTGTGAAGATGACACAATAATGAGCTGGGAATATCAATTTAGAAAAAAAAGTTATTTGGACCAAATTCCGGTTCATTTGGGTGCATGGATATTGGCGACGTCAAAATTACATTTATTGGAGGTGAATTTTGTATTTTCTAGTCTTTAATTTAAATTTCATATTCAAGACTTTGTCTGCTTTGGATAATCATCTTGGTCATATGCATTATAAATTGCTTTATGCCGATACAGGTTTATTTTGCTCTTACCAAATGAGCGTACTATAATTCCTTTATTAGACTCGTTATACATTGCAACATGTAGTGACACGCTCGAACAAATGATTAAAAAGACTCCAGATGATGTGAATCATTATCAAACGGAAGAAATCGGCCACGAATTGACTGAATGGAATGAAACAAAGGAGCGACTTTTTGTCTGTGGTACAACACCCGAAGAACGCCGGGAACCTCTGAAATGGAAAGTGGAATACGCCACATCGGGCGAGCAACAAGGAGAAATGATTTCGTTAAGTCCCAAATGTTATTTGGTATTTGATGAAAGTAGTGCTAAATGGGCGCAAAAAGGAATCAAGAAGAGAAAACAAGACTGTGAAAAAACCCATTATATCAAAGCTCTGTATGAAAACGAGATTCCATCTGTTAGCTACAGTTTACTCAACTGGAATAAGAATGCCAGTCAGATGGCATTGACAGCTGTGAACAAACCTCTCCTGTCAAATGTTTATACAAAATTTCGAATACGAAATACTGTTATATGTGAACCTTACGAGGATTAAAAAAAAAAACATGTTTTTTTCTCTTTTTAGTATGTTGACATTTTTGAAAAAGGAACAAGACGATTTGAAAAAGTTGATCGTCAGTCGCCCAAAATTTGAAGACGCTGCAGCGACTTTTGGAGTAGAAGAGTTACAACTCTTGAAAAATCAAAATATGGGAGATAAGATATGGTGAGAAATCTTTTTTTTTTCGACACCTGATTCAGTTCGACTTTAGGAACACTTTACAACTGAGTCCGGAAAAAGAACCAAGATTTTGTCAGCTGAACTTGGGTTTGACCAGTCATCCTATTGGTGAAGAAATTAAATCAGTGCTGAATTTGATAACTCTGCCTGCTCATGTACGAATCGGTAATACATATATATATATATATACTTGAACATCAATTTACAATCTATAATCTAGACTACTGGGCGATAATGCATTCTCAAACAAGAGGTTCTCTTTTTGTTTCCTATCCATCGCTGAATACACATTTGAATGAGCGGAACAAAATCTATGCCTATCATCAAATCGATTTATTGGCAGACGAGTGCGAAACAATTTTTGACAACACCGAAATGTTTCTTCAAAAACATTTAGATGTGATGAATCCTCTCAATGAAAGTGGTCTCAGCCTTCGTCGTCTAATTGCACTTCAAATAACCATTGTCAAAATCAATGAATAAATTTTCAATTAAAGTTTTTTTAATCATTTGCAGATGTGCGTGAGATGGAGGCGCGAAGCGCCGAAGCCAGACCAAGATTACGAGGCGAAGCCTCGTTGGAGGCACAAAGTGCCGAAGCCCAACGCGCGCGAACTTCGACGCTTCGCGTCTCCATAATTTATCTCGCTTCGCTCGACCTGGGTGTCGTTGTTTTTGGTTTGGCTTCTTTCACTCTTCTTTTGTTGTGTTGTGTCGGCTTCGCCTCCACGAATGTTGTTTGTTCATTTCAATATCTTGCAGTGATTTTGATACAAGGTTTCAAATAAAGATTGAGAGCAAAGCCAAGTTTTAAATTTTATTGTATATGAACAGCCAAATTGTCGGTAAAAACAAGTTCTCGTTTCGTAAGTGGCAGGCATAGTAGTAGTAGGTTCTCGACAAGCATTTCTTTGAATTTAAGACGAACTGTCAGTGATCCATCGTCATTATTGTCGTATTTTGTTAAATCTTCTACCACACAAAAGTTGCGCTCGAGAAAATCTGTTTGACTCATGCCAGAGGCATATGGGTTACCATGTAAATTCACCGAATCAAGAAATCTGACATAAAACATTAGCCCATCTGATTCTTTATACGTTATGGGATAGCCAGATAAGCTCAATCCGGATCGTCGGAGATCAAAACTTAAATAAACTTAACTGTATAGATCAAATGAAAAGAAGTCTACCTTTCTAGTCCATATCTGGAAAATTTGCATGGTGACTGATCTACTCTTCCTTTTTCTCGACCAGTGTCACTTAATTCATTGATTATACTATTTTGTTATTCTACCGACCTTAATGCAAATATCAGCAGTTCCGGTGATCGTTCCAAATCTCCAAGTCGCACTTCGTACTCATTCATTCCCTTGACTAGTATATTTCTTCTCATTGAAAAGTCTAGAAACGGAATTTTGAGTCCGTACTCGCTTATAGTTTGAGTTCGTTTCACCAAGTCGGAGTCATTGGTAAACGCAACGTGTAATTCTGGATTGATAATGACCACTGGAAGGGACGCGAATGCCTCAGAAACTGAAGGTATCAAATCATATTGATCCTTTATAAAACGAGAATCGACTTTATGAAATGTATCCCATTCAAGAAGCATAAATGCAAGACTTGCGTTGGCTCGAGCAAATCGAAAAATATAAGAGCATCCGCTTGGAAGGGGAACATCTTGATACGCCAATGGTGTTTTGAGACTTGTATAAAAATGCAGTTTAAACTGCTTCAAATTTTCAGCGACAAAATCTTTAGTTGTTGTGCTTGCTAAAGAGCCTGGTGGAAAAGAAATTTGTTCGGCTGATCTAAAACGATCATTTACAATTTCTTGTGTAATTTCATCACTGTCAAAACTGTTGAAATCCCAGGTGCCATCCAGCGTTCCCTGAGTTTTGAGATTATCCTGCGATTGATTCAAAAGACGTATTAATAAATCACTACATTCACTATAGTCGACTGGACCACCTCTTGAGCTCAAAACTTCGTGATTCACAGTCAAGTCCAATGACGTGAAAAGTTTACTTGCAAAATTATTGTCTTAAAAAATCATTTAAATATTGACTTGGAACTGGATGGCAACTCACCTGGCAAGTAACAATTTGGTATTTCAATACTAAACGATAAATAAGCTTCATCCATTCGTAAACATCGCTTATCTTCGGGTATATGAAAGACAAGCTTGAATGATTTAATTTGAAAAAGGATGCGATTTGTTTTTTGAAAATACCTGCGAAGCATCTGAAAATATAGTCAGTTTATTAATTCAAAATCATCATCACTCACCATTGAAAGTCGGTTTAACAACTTCGTATCGTGTCGATTTGATATACGGATCCTTTTTCTTGAAAGCTTGCATTCTTAATTTTTCGAGATTTAAAGCTGATTATAAAGTGTTCAATTGATTGCAAGTTTGGTAAAAACAGTTGTTGGACTTGAACAAATGATGAAAAAAGACACAAAAGCGTAAGCAGTTAGTCTTTTTGGTGGATGAAGGTGGGTTCGCATAAAGAGTACGGGTTGATGAAAGATGTTTGAGAAAGGACAGAAATTTATCATCAAAAGTTTGACTAAGAAATCCATCACGTTGGATCAGACATAAATTCATTGGAGAAACATTTACATAGAGATAGCTAGTTTTGTCTTGAATGAGAAAACAAAAATTATCACTTTTGATGATCGGATAAAAATTATTGGCAGAAAAGATTCCAATAAAATTTGAATCTGAAAAAAGTTGTTTAAAGAAAATTCTAGACATTACCTCACCTTGAAAATAATCTGAAACAAATTCATCGCAGTTTAGTGATTTTTGGTTTGGTTGTCTTGGAATTTTTCTTCTTTTGATTGGTTTTAATTTTACTTTTATTTTTGACATGATTTGGTTTTAGGTAGGATTTCCGGACTCTTGTTAGTCGAAATTTGTTGTTTGATTGAATGCGATATTTAGTTTTCATTTAAGTCTAGTTCAATCTTAAAGTCAAGAGTTGGCAAATAAAACATTTGCTTTGGATCTTTTATAAAATCTAATTCAAAAGTTATAAAATCCAAAAAACTATCGTTTAATTGGAGATTCAAAGTTTCGAATTCACGATTCACGAAAAAATGTGCGTTTTGTAAATTGATTGCAAATATTTCACATTTCGGATTAAAAAGATTGGTCAAAATTAAATTGGTGGAGACTGTACAAGCTAAACATTTGGTGATTGTTGAAGCTAGAGTGAAACGGACAGAAACAGTTTTGTATTTTTCAAAGTTTTCTATCGGGATATATTTAAGCATAATTTTTCAAGTAATGTTTCATATATCCCGAATCCTATTTTAGTGTTCCATTCAAGTACTACTTTTGTGCCTTGAATCACTTGACTGAAGGATGCTGATTTATTTGATAGTAAAATTTTCATTTTGATCGAGCCACCAAATTCAGCTCGGGACCATAAAATATATTCTTTTTCAAAGTTGAGTCTTCGCCAACCAGTGGTTGAACCCGATAATAACAAACTTGATTCTTTGATTTTTCGATTGTTTTTACTTTATACAATTCATTCGACCAATCTGAATATGATAAAAATGTACTGATTGAAATGATTCTAGACGCACTTTTGATATATCCTTTGTCAAACAGATTTTTTTGAATGGCAATTCTGACACGATCATTAATTTGAAAATCACAGTGTGCCGGTTTTTCATGTTTCGGATATAATGTCTCAAAAACTTGCTGCTGATTTTCCAACGTGACACTTGAAGGTGCCATTTTAATCGAACGGTGATAAGTATCGTTATAATTTGCAATAAAGTAATCCAAAGAATCGACCCAAACATGTTTCCCAGTTTCGGTAAACATCATTTCAATTCTAGATTTAAGAGTGCGGTTGAATCGTTCGACGATGGCACCTTTTTTCTCCCCTTTGCTCACATAAACAATCATCTGCAGTCAGCTTAGTACAATCATACCGGAATAATTAAATTGTAAACTAAACTTTCCTGGAATTTTTCAATTAAAATCTTATACAGTTCACCACCGGGTTTGACAGAAAATTCCGAACCACCATCAGAACTAGAACCATTAGAAAGTGGTATTTATTCATGAAGCTTACCTGAAAATTCTTGGAACAATATTCATTGAGGAGATAATTGTGTTGAAAGCTTCAGCTGTCTCTTGCAAAGTTTTTGTTTTTAATGGAGCAGCCCAAACAAACCGTGAAAAACAGTCAATAACGCATAGAATGTAGTTATATCCGTGATTAACACGACTATATTTTCGATAGTCTGAAAAAAGGTTGACGCTTAGCTTCTTTGAAATGTCTAACCTATCAAATCACAGGAGATGGTATGAAACATGGCCGGTACAACCCACTGCCGTCGATCAAAATTCTTGACAATCTTTTTGTGAAGAGAAGCAGAACGATATTGCTGAAGAAACTCGTTGACATTTCTTGAATATGCTAAAGAAGAGATGGGTGTGTGAATATTATTTTTTTTTATTAACCTGCGGGATAAGATAAATCAGTGAAAAAGTTATCGACGTTTTCATCACTCAGTTTCTTCTGATTCATTTGAGTCTTCAGAGACTTCCGATTGCTGTTCAGATTCATGTTGGTCGGTTTCGTTGGACGATTCAATTTTGGGGGACTCGTTTTGGTCTTCATCAATTTTTCGACGTTTTTTGGAAGCAGGTTTTTTATCCGAGCTCTTGTGATTGGTGCTCCTTTTCTTGGAGGTTCTGAAAGAAAACATGTGAAAGGTTTAATATAAAATAAACTTACCCTGAAGCTCCTTTAGGTTTCTTAATTTCATCCTCACCATCGTCACTCAACTCAATTTCCTTCACGATTCCGCTGATACGACCCTTTGAATTAATTTTTCGTTTACAAGTCAGCAGTCTAAAATCTCGAAATGGAATCAAAACGAATTTGGTGGCTTTATCCATTTCTAAAATTTAAGACAATTTGTTTTGATGTAAAAACATGGCGGACAGTTTGTCGACACTAGATGAGTTCCTACTCTAAACGAAGGACTTGGACAAGATTGACTGTTATTGATTAGAACAAAATTGAATTTTTCATTTTGAATTTCTTCACTTGCTGCTCGATATTCCTTCTCAACGCCAACCGATCTCGCAAAACGCAAATTCAGTGAAGAGTCTGCATAATTTTTCCCAAGCGCTATCAGATCAGCATTTAATCTAAATTGATGGAAAAAAAGTTTCTCTAATAAAGTTTACCTTATGTTTCGACATTCTTTACCCTGTTCATATAAATTTTGCGTGATAAGAATAATACTGAAATTTGAATGGCGTGAAAGTAACTGCATGACTGACGTTATGACTAAAATCAAATAAGAAACAACGTTTGATACTTTAAATAACCTTTACTTTTGATACAGTTTTTAAATTGATCATCAATCACAACTACAGCCCCAGACTCTATTGAACGGAAGAAGTCAATTGTCGGCAGTCCGGGAAAAGTCGAAAAGGGAATTCCTTTTAGTCGCCAAATTTCTGGTGAAGTATCATAAAAATCGTTGTAAAAATAGTAGATTTTTGAAGGCTTTTTTATGAATCTAGAGCTCAAAAATTTACGACAGAAATGAGTTTTACCCACACCAGTTGAACCACTCACAATCATTCGAAAAGGAATTTGTACAAGTGATTCGTCTAGTATTTCGCCATTTATCTGCATCTCTCAAGTTTCCTCTTTTTCTTTTTGAAATGAATAGGATATCTATTAATTTCTCGTGTTTTCAACTTTATAGATATTTCGAGAAAATGAAAACAATGATTCATTACATTTAGTCTCCTGTATGATGATTAGGCTAGTAATTTTCCATGATATAATTTTCTGGATGATTCGAGAATATGTTTACAAAATTGTTTTGATTGTCATTCAGACAAGAATCTCCTTTTTAAATTCTGTCTCAAATATTAATCATCATAAAATGGGATGTGTTTTGAGGAAGATAGCTTATTTGAAAGATATTGGAATATGTGTTATTTGCTCCTGTCAATTGGGAAAATGCAGTGATAAGATAAAATTAATATGTGGACACACTTTTCATAGAAAATGTATTCGGGAATGGTTTTTAAAAACTTCGAAAGTCTGTCCGCTATGTAGAAAAAATGTATAACTGTTTACAAAAACTCGTAAATAAAATTTCTTGATTTATTTCGTACAGCTTAATTCATAGCAGATATTTTCGAGACAGCCACTTACTCTGAACATGTTTATTCGAGTGAGGTGAGTCAGACGTGGAGAAATTCATAACGCCTGAGGGCGTTCAAGGACCACCATATCCGTTTGTTGTTTAGCGACAGAATAGGGCCTTTAAAACATTCAGTCACTGCCATTTTATTGTAAATTTATTCTTTAGCACTGCCAATTAGAATAAAAATATGTCAAAATTTTCTAAAAAAGAGAAACCAACGGTTATGCTGAAACTAAATGGTCAACAAGAGTCTATCAGTATTTATCCTCCTCAAACTGAGACTGGACATTACCTGTTTTATTCGAGATCAAAGATGATAGAGAATAATGCTGGATTGGGATTGAAAGCCGGTGACCAAATCAACGTTTCTTTTCAATGTGATGATCTAGTCGAAGCCAGAGGAATGTTTGAAGCTCTGGTTGAAAAAAGAGTACAAGTTGCAGCTCTAAAGTCTAAACAATCTGCCATCGACCAAAAGACTGGATCAGCTTATTATATCATCAAGTCCAGTAACTCGTCAACAATTGACGATGGCGATGTTATCGAGTCGGATGACGCTGATGAAGATAACACTCGAGCAAAGAAAAGAAAGAACAAATAATTATTCAAACTGTAGCATTCCATTTTATAATCAGACCTTGAATAAAATATCCAGATTTTATAAAGACGTTGTTTAATGAGCCGAGGTAGTTAAAGCGTTACTTTCGAGATCATGATTTGAGCGATTTTAATATTTTATTAATTTGCAAATTTACAAAGTAAAAAAAAAATGATGATTAATTTTTTTTTTATTTACCGGAATATATTTGAATACAGGGAAAATCTGAATAATAAAGTATGTAGTGTTCATTCAGTAGGGTAAATTGAAAATTGAGTCCAGAATGATTTTGACTCCGTTTATAAGGCCGAAATAGCAGATGTTGTCCCTTGAAAGATGTCCAAATTCGATGTCTTGATAGACTTCTTGCTGACAAGCCAAATAGTTACGAAGTGCCAGAAGTTTGTGATATTTTTCAGGAATAACCATGTACTGCCGATTGGATCGTTGTATCTTGTCTTCCAATAAATAGGCTAAGGAAAGGGTTCGATGAATATTTTGAGTTTTGTCGACTCCACATGTGAGAAATGACCTTGGAGGATTCAAGTTTCGTCCGTCTGACCCATATCTTGGTCTTCTTATGCCGGTCTCACCTTTGAAAAAATTTCTAAAATTTTGATTTTTTCTTGGCGAAGTTGCGACAATCGATTTTTGAAACTCTTTCGAGTCAATTATTGAGGTGAGTTCTTCAATTTCACGAGCTCGAATACGTCGACGCCCTAGTCTTTGGATTGGATTTTCTGAATTTCTCCAGATCGTTCCAGATGGGCGATGAGCGGATTCAATGTGTTTCACTAGATCAGAACCAGAATAAAAAATTTTTAAATCCTTTATCGCAATAAGCAATCGATTGGCCTTTTGTTCTGTAGAGTACACTTCAGTCCATATTTGGGTCCAGCGTCTGAACCGGTTGTCAGGTATTTCATGTGTTACACTCGGTGCATCACGATCAGGTAATTGTTGTTTTAGTTCGGCCAGTGACTTGGCTTCAATAATCGTATGATTATCCGATTCAAAGAGGTTGAGACCCGAATCCGCTGCCGCCCATGTTTTCAGATGTTGGGTGTAGATGCAAATTAGAATTTTGTGCCAGGGGTTGAAGAATTCCCCGAAGATCATACAATATGGACAAATCAGTGGAGTCTTCACATACGTTTTCCTTGAATCTTTCTTGGTGAAGTAACTAAATTCATAACAAAGAGTCGGAGAAGCTTTAACCGCTATTTCAAGGTTAGTCATATCCTTTTGACTAACAAAGGGTAAAATTTTGGTAAAAACCAGCGCCGGCATCTCTTGATTGGTTGTCATTTTGAATGGTTTAATTTTTAATGATACAAAGTGACAGAAAATCTGGTTTATAAGCAGTTCATTGATTACACGAATTTTTCCTGAGGAAGCGAAAAAAATCATTTTTAGTTATTACAAACAGCTAACTTTTCCTGAGGAAGGTCTATTACTCGTTTCGTTTAGGAAAAAACAAAAAATATGGTTTAAATTATTGCACAATTATGTTATATAACTTATATAAAGTAGTTGGAAGATAAGTCGTTTTGGCTCTTTTTTATATCTTCTGCTCGAAAACGTGAAATAAAACTGTTTTTAGCTAACTTCCGGTTCACTTCCGGTCTAGATGAGGTTATTTACAGTTTACTTTTTTATTAAAATACATGAAAAAAGCAAAAAGAGTCGTTTCCGGCTCACTTCCGGTCCGTTTCCGGTTCAATTTAGGGTCATTTGGGTTTTGTTTCCCCTTTAGGTATTTGTAGTCAGTGAAAATCCAAAATTTTACTTGGCAGGTGCACCATCTTATGTAACACCTGATGACGTCAGAGAGGTGATTTGATTGGTGCAGGTGCCTCAAAATTGGTTATAACTTATATATTATATGAAAGTGTCACAAAGTGGGGTGCCATAATGTTAATTTCCTATGTCACAAAGTGGGGTCGAAGTCTGCTATACTACTGTCCTGGGGCCATTTCCCAGTTTCGAAAGTGCTTGACGCCTTCAAATGCCATTTAAGGGTCATCTGGTTGAAAATACCCACTTCGTATTGGGACTGTTAACATCTTTAAATTGTAACTGCACATCTTCGAAGCAAAAAGGTTACGCATCATCACTTTTCGTTCGATTGGTGACAAGCGAACAAGATAAAAACGTAGAAATAGTAGCCAAGTGTTACAAGGGTGATTACATTGTGTATGACGAGCTACTTTAAAGGTGACCCAACCCAAGATTAAACCTTACAAACTGTACTCTACAAAACCATTTGCTGAAACTTAATTGTGATTTCAACCGCCATTAAACATAAAACGTCAGGTCGAAAGAAAAATCGGAAACGATCGAAAACGGCCGTTGTTGCGTCAAACATCGGCCGTTTTCGATTTTCGACATCGGTCGTTTTGGACCCTACTCGAAAAATCAGCTGTTCGGTCATTCCACCAGAGTCATTCCACTTTGTTTTCGGATACTGCGTTTTCAAATTTCCACTCAAATGTTTGATTTCTATGAAACATATCAATAACTCCACGTTTGAGAAGAAATACAAATTAAATGAAGTCGTACGGTAATAAAATCATGCTGTCAGTGCAAATAAATATCCAAGGATTTATGTCACGAGCTCAAGGCTCAGTGATAATGTGAGAGTCTTAGTAACTGTCATGGTCACGAATCCCAATTGACCGATTGCTGAAGACTTTCTTATTTCAGGGTCTTTGAGAAAGTTCAGAAATCTATGAATCACATTATGTGATATGATTTTTGACATAAGTTCGCATTAGCGAATATTTGGAGTGGGAACTTCGTTAAGCTGCATTAAATCAAACGGATTACTTTCCCTCTAATGAACTCATTTTGTTCGGTAATGTATTTCTGAAAGCTGATAGGCTATTCGGTTTAACTTTCTCATTTACGCGAACGTTCGTGTATAACCATGATCATGCATGATATCTGAAAATAGGTAAAAATGAATCATCAACCATTAATAATGTACTTTGACAAATATAATCATTTTCAAAAGAATCATATCACTTCAAAACTCCTTTTCAAGCTGAACGTAAAAAGTCTTGAACAAAACGTCATTGGCCTTGAACATCCATTGTGGTGAAACACCACGTGACTCCTGCCGCACAGTGGTACATTTTAACAAGAACTGACGCGTCTTACTGTCCAAAATCAAGTTCATCCCTATTTACCACTGACACAAAAGCCATGAAATCAGATAAGGCAAGTGAGTTCCAAGATAATGAATGTGGAGGATTCTGAATTTTGAATAATTCTGAAAATTGCAGCCCGCAATGCTCATATGCTCAATGATATTCGTTCCGGAAAAACCATCTCACATAATTTCATAATGTATCAAAACACTAAATTCTCTAACGGATTCAAATGTCATATTCTTCAAAATGGCGCCTTCTATATAAAAAGATCCGTCCGGAGAATCACTATGCCGCTCGAAAGGGGAAAATAAGTTCAAAAGTGAACAGTATTAAAAATAATAAGAAACCATGATTTGAGAAATCGACTGCGCCGATAAATTTTTCAATAATGATGGCGCCAAAAATTTTCTGTGTTTTGTAATCCAAATTTTTTTAATTCATCATAATACACCTGAATTAATTTTAGATGGAACCATCAATTATCATGTTCAAAAACGATTATGCATACGCTTACCGAAATAGTAAAATATGGCTTAGTAGGACCGAAAATTGTGAATGGTATGAAATCATGGTTTTGATAATTCCGACTTTTCTCGGTCACGGACAAAAATTCTTACATAATTTCAGACTCGGACTCGGGCACGTAAAAAATTTCAACTCTGGACTAAGATTCGGAGATGGAATCGGAAAATCCAGACTTTGGGCTCGGAGAAAAACTAACGGATAAAAA